>PVLD010000469.1:54684-282493 GCA_004027595.1 Dinomys branickii
TGTATTACATAGTTATCTTCACATTAGTTAACACAAAAACATTAAAGGAAATACCAAATTATAGATAAGATAGTAGGGAATTTGCACTGGATGCTGTATAATATAAAGTTATCTTCATTTCTGCTAGTACAAAAACGACTGAGGAAATACAGAATTATAGAGAACATAGAAGGGAATTAGCTCTGGATGCTGTCCTACTAAATGTAACTCATTCTACATAATCACTGTTTTGTCTGTTCCTAAGTACAACTCCAGCTGTCCTATGGAAATTTGTAAATTAGATCAAGACCTACAGGAGTTTGCTTTTGGAGAAGTGGCCATTCTATTACTACTTTAGAGAGAGTTCATGCTCCACAAAGGATGAAGGACTATTCAACAGGTTAATTCTGAGTGATGTTAAGAGACAAAACCTATGGTGCCAGTGAACTATTTAAAGTTTATTATGGGCATGTTGTCTGAGGCAGTGATCTTATTTACATTATTATTAGATTAACAAATTCAAGATTTCAGACAAATACATTAAAAAATAACTAGTCCCTACTGAGGACATGTCTCTCTTGATAATATGCTCTGAAATATGTCCCTTTGAAGTTTATACATTGAAATGATAACCCTCAGTATCTCAGGCCATTTAAACAAGCAAGTAAAAAAACAAATAAAAAATACAGGTCATTCACTGGTGCTATTAGAGGAGATGAGCACATACTTACATGCTTTATGGGCGCAAATGCGCAGAGAAAAATGTGACGTGTAACACAGCTCAAGTGCAGCTAACTGCAAGGCAAACATGAGAAGAAACCACAAACCAGACCTGTACTCTAGCCTAAGCTGCCTTGATCTTGGACCTTCACAAGTAAATTGTGATAACTGTTAATTCACTCAGTCTATGTCCATATGTTTTTTTTTTTTTTTTTTTTTTTTTCTGAGTCATAGCCTTGCCATGTAGTCTAGGCTGGCCTTGAACTCACTACGTAGTCCAGACTGGCCTCAAACTTATGGTTAACCTCCTGCCTCAGCCTCCTGAATACTAGGCTTACAGGCTCCACTGCAACTGCCCCCACGTGCTAGTTTGAAATAGTCCCTCTAGCAAACTAACACATTTTCATTATGTAAAACTGTAGCCCACATAAGCAGTGTTCTTTTCATTTTTAGTACATATCAATTTATCTACCATCTGTCTTTACTTTTATGTACTGGACTTCTCTGCCCCCTTTTATTTTTCATTTTGAGACAAAGTTTCACATGTTCCACAGGCTGGAATCAAACTTGCGATCCTCTTGCCTCACTTGCTCACTAGCTGGGACTACCGGAATATGCTATGGCACACACACACAGCCTAATAATGTGCTTTTATACAACCATACGATGTTGCCATAATCCATTCCTACCATTTTACTGTGATATTTATGGCAATGTTTGGCAGTAGTGTTTTTTACATTGCAGTAAAAGAGATACTCAACATATTTTCAATTGAATTTTTGAATATGATTTGAAATCAAATCAAATCAATTCCTTATAAATGCCTTATAAAATGATAATGCCTAGAAAGTGCCTTATAAAATTAATGCCTATAAAATGATAGCAATGTTTATATAAAATATTATAATAATTAAATACAATTAAATATTAAATTATTACAATAATTTAAATACAAAATATTACAATAATTTAAATGGAAAGCTGTTTTGTATTTAAAACTTTTGTGCTTAAAACTCTTACAAATACCATACAGTTCCAACCTATATTTACAGAACTAACACTACAGATTTATCTAATATAACCCACATAATGTATAATCCTTACATGTTCTTAAAACACATTTTTGACTTTATTTTTTCATTCACAAATAAGTGACAGGAGATATATTAATTCTGCAGCATGGATTCTCAACATATGGCAATGTCTGGAGACATTTTTGCCTGTCACAAAGGGCAATTTGTAGCAGAGCAGTGGTACTGACGGCTATGAGTAAGTATGAAAAACTCATCTTTCTATCTCATCTAAGGGATACTTTTTCCAAGAGTTGGCCCTTGTCCCCCGAGTCTGGGTGAAATACACGGGCTTGGTGCTTGCACTGGGGTGCCACTCACTGCTCTGTGGCACTTGGGCTGCTGTTTTCTCAGCATCTTAGAGTACAAGAACCTTCCTCTCTGTTACCGTTAGCGCTCCTGGGGCTGTCAGGGTGGCCGACTGGCCAGCAGATGTTACTCAAGAGATACAGCAAAAGAAAGGGCTTATTATACTGATTTTGTTGATTAACTTTTCCAACAAAGGTCCATTTCAGGTCATATATATATTTGGTTTAATCAGGTCTAAGTATACCTGTAGTGAGATCCTTATAAAGGTTTCACAAAGGCATTTTCTCTTTTTAGGTCTTTTTTCTTATTAGATAAAAGGGAACAATGACCTTTTTATGTAAACCGAAGGAACTTAGCGACGCTCCCATGCTTGCCTACCTAAATATGCAGTGCTAAATCTACAAAATGCTGGGAAGCCTCATGCAAATGTGATCAGGATTGGATTTGCACATATAAAGCCAGTAAGTGCAATACCTAACCAACTTCAAATTACATCATTTCATTGTATGATATGAAATATTGGCATTCCTGGAGGATCATGAAGGAACAAATATTTTAAAATTAATCAGGAATGGTAGGAGAAATAAATTATTCTTTGCATATATTTGGCTTATGTTGCTACCTGAATTTTTTCAATTTTCCTAGAACACATATCCTCTAGGATTCTAGAAGAAAGACCATATTTGCATTGAAGCCCACATTGGAAGATCACAATGTGTAATTATGGAGCACAAAAGCTACAGGTTAAGGGAACCTTTTATTTTTTTTATTTTTTTATTTTTTTATTTTTTGCAGTACTGGGGATCGAACTCAGGACCCTGCGCTTGCTAGGCAAGAGCTTATTCCACTGAGCTATATCCCCAGCCCCATTAAGGGAACATTTTACAGTCATTCTATTCACATCATATGACAATACTGTCATAAAATCGCCATAATTGTGAGATGTTAATTTAAACCTCTTATTTTATTTTGTGCTTGCTATTCTTATTGAAAAGGACCTATCCGAATTTAATGATTAAGAAAGCAATAGGAAATGACAAAATCAACAGCAAAAACATTAATTTAGAATGAAGTCAATGATACCATACAAGAACTAAAAAAATTGCTATCTATATCTATATAAGTATATAGATAGATAGACGATAGACATGAAGAGACAGAAAGAAAGCTAGATGGATATATGAAGAATAACGGGATGAAGATTGCTTCAGTGAACATCGGGACACTGAAAAGTATTAACAAATGTTTTGAGAAAATAAAATTAGGGTTTCATGGACAGATTAAATTGTCTAATGTTATAAGCTAAATTACCTTGAAGGTAACTCAAAGTAAGCATTAACAATTCTAAGAATGAAAACTTGCAAGGCCAAAAACCATAAAGGGACAACAAAACAAGCAAACAAAATACTTAACAGTGTTTAACCTGGTATTATTTCCTAAATTCCTTATTAAAACATTTAAAATAGTTTATGTAAGTAAGAATTTTATAATTGCCGAGCCTTATCAATTATTCAGAGGCAGGCATACTTTTAACAATAAGGAAATAGAAATTCCCCGGACAGCCTCCACTAGTCCCTTTTAAAATCCTATGGTGGTTTTTATTATAAACTCACGTTTACTTTTCTTTAAATGATCATTCTGTAGACTCTTCTTGCCTTATTTTGTAAATATTTTAAGTTTCTTCCAATCTTTGTGCTCAACCTCATTTATAATAGTTTACAACTTGCAACCTGTTTGTCAAATAAATTGAGTATGTTTTTCTACATTTTACGATCATCTGGATAGGGCCAATTATATTGCTGTGTTTATTTATATTTCTGTGATTAATATTTCATACTGTCATTTGTAATTTTTGTTCATTGTTAGAACTCTGTTTTCAATGAATATAAGGTCAATGATTTTGGCAGGACTCATTTGTAGGTAATATGCCTGCTTCAACTTGGGAGAAATATATTTGATTGGCCGTCATAATATCAAAAGGCATGCACTCACACTTCATTCATTATTTGTCGCAAAATAGTAATCCCAATTCTAAAACTTTTCTGCACTGAACTTGTCCCCAGAACTAGAAGTATTTTTAAAATGTATTTCATCTGTATGTATTTAAAGAAATAGTTAAATAGGAAAATGTAGTATAAATGGGAGATTCTTCCAGTTATTTATGAACTGAGAAAACAAAGAATTTATATTCTTCTCTGCTAAAGATATAGCTAATTAGGGTTGTTTTCTTTTTAGTTTTTATTGGTTTGCTCACTTTTAAGTTTCATTTTCAATTCTTAAGTTAAAATACTGAGTTTGGTTGAGTCTGCACTGACTAACCTCATCCATTTTAAAAAACGTCCATATATGCTCTGCCTACATCTGAATTCAAACAGAGAAAGCTCTAATTTCCTTCTTTTCATGGAAAATAGTATCCAAGATAACACTGTGGGTGGTGTTAGGGCTCCTAGCTTTAGTTCTTTCCAGTGGAGTAAGCTAGGAAACAGAAATATGAACATAAAATCTCATAAATCTCTGCCGATAATGTTTTCCTTACTGGCATACGTACCTTTGACCTTTTCACGGACGCTTAAATTGCTGGTTTGGTTTTTGTTGATCTTTTGCTTTGATGCTGTTCAACCGCAGCTATCCTAATGGGTCGTGTTGATTTCTGTGTTTTTCAGACTGCCCCAAATTATTTTTATTCTTTGTTTCTCTTTGATATTTGGAATGCTATTTCTCTAGTGTTATCTGTTTTGTTTATTTTTCCTTGTTTTTGATCTTACAGTTTTGTCTGCAATTCTGAAGTATGTATTCAAGAGTTTTTTTTCTGAATTTTATTTTCTTATTCTTTATTATAAAGTATGTCCTTCACATATGCACCATCTGTTTAACTTCTTACCAGTTTTAATATACCATAGTTGTCATGTGTTTCCTGGACATTTCTTTCTAATGTGCACTTTTGTCATTAAAATTTTATTCTCTTACTTATCTTTTGTTATAATTGCTTCATGTGAAATTTACCTTTATTCATTTTCAGTTGTTCTTATATGAAAAAAAATCTTGTTATGGACAAGACTAGTGATTCAAATTATTTTATTAACTGGACATTTCAAAATATTCCTTTAGTTTCCTTAAGGAAATTTTCAAGATTATGACAAGTTGCTTACAATTATTTCTGTATCTTAACATTTGTCGTATTCTTTTCTAATTTTATTCTCTATTTCTATTTAATTTACATTTCATTTTTGTACTTTATCCTGTGAATGTGACTTTCATTTGGAAGGGATTAGGCTCGCTAGTGTTCAATGGCAGGGCTATTCAGACTTCCAAAGCTTTCCAGTTTCAGTAAAGATCATTTTTTCTTAGCTACTATTGTATTATGTAAACACTGTTCCCTATCTTTCCGTTTCACATGATCTTCTTCAATTTTCTTGCTGAGTTTTCAGGAGCACCTGTCAAACAATTTGAGTTTTTCTGACATATGAGATAAGCTATTACTGGCCTTTGTAAGATTTCATAATTGATAATAACATTGAATACATGTAACCACCAATGACTTGTCCTTGCTCATGCATATTTATGGACTTGGGGGAAAAGATGTCACCTAATTTCACTTTTCACATTCTTTTAAGGTTTTCATTTTGGCTCCATAGCTGTGGTGTTGATTTTGAATTATTGGTACCTATTCAAATTTCACCATGTGTTTTCCCAAAATATATGTCCAAATATTTTTGACTATAGAAAACCCAGCCTCCAGCATGCAGATTATTTACTTATAGCAAAAAACTAACAGAGAGAAAATGAATATCCTGAAGTAGATTGTATACTTTAAATAAATAAGTTTGAACTTTATGTTTAGCATAATATAAATGTATATACTTAATACAGAATAATTTACTGAGAGTAATTACCTGGTGAATTTTTCCCTTTGCACTACATAAACCTAAGTAATGGAACAAATATTTTCTTTGTGATCAACTATGATATTCTATATTGGGGACACAATTGCAAAATTAGATGAGACTATGGAGGATATATAACCAATATATTCTTTAATTCATGAATATATCCTGTGAAGATAGGCTGATCATTAGTTTATTGAAGATGTCATGACAAAGTTTATGTCGGTTTTGGTACTCTTGCTAATATCAGCACCTACAAGCCTCATTATCATGATAAAAATAATATACACTGTATTTATTCCTGATTTTATGGTAGGAAATTTTGTGTGTCTTTAAAATTTAATATTTTAGCAGCTCAGTGGAAATTCTACATTATTCACTGTTTAATTTATGGAAACAGAAGTCTTAGAATCCAATAAAAATTGCTGGCAAGGAGACAGTAGATAATATTTGAACCCAGATTTTCTCACAGGATTTTGCATTTCCGTACCTAAACAAAGTTGCTAACACTGCAATATGAATTAATTTTTCATCTCGCCTCTCCCTGTTCCTTCTGTTCCCGCTCGTCCCCTCCCTCTCTGTCACTACTGATAATTTAACCCAGGAAGCACTGATCTACATTTTCTGCCCCTCTTATTTATTTGTATTTATTGTGAAACAAGTTCTCACTAAGTTTCCAAAGCTGGTCTCATACTTGCAATCTTCCTGCCTCACCCACCAAAGAAGCTGCGGTTACAGGTACTTCCATTCCCGCCCTGCCTTTATTTTCTTACAATATTTACCATTAACACTTTGGACATGGTAGTGCTGAAGAGCAGCGTTATTTTCTTTTCTCACTAGTCGGTGATAAATAAGTACACAAGCAACACGGATAACTCAGTGGTTCTTAACATTATCCCTTTGGGCTCTGTGGAATAACTCTTCTCTACCTTATATGACTTTTGTTTGGAAATCTGGCTGCAGCATTTGTATGACCTGGACATGTTCTTCTTCATAACATGACTAAAAACCATTCATAAAATATTATCAGAAATAACATGCCTACTAAATTTCACATTATATTGGCCTCCACAATGCAGAGGGCTAAGGCCATGGAAAACTGAGCAAGGACGGAAGAAAGAGCTGAAAATAAGCACTGAGCTACATGTTCGATACTCAAATGCCAGTTTCCTTTTTTACTAGCCCAGCGGCCTTCGGCAAGCTATTAAATACCTCTGAACTTCATTTTCTCATTTGCTAAACAAAACAATAGAAGTGACTTTTTTCACTGTATAAATTTGCTATTTCATATTAATATATGTGTACCTAAGTGAGTGTAATTTTGAGAAAGTGTTAAATATTTAATAAATACACGTGTAAATTCTCAGACTAAAATAATATACCTCTACCTGTGGATGTAACTACTAATGTTGACAACTATTCCAACAGGAAAGCTTGATAAGAACACAAAAATTGAGGGAGAAGCGATGTGGAGACAAAATGTAGGAAATGCTTTGGAGGGATTTGATTGGAAAGTACTGTCATGGTTCAGATTGCAACTGTTTCCCAAACTCTCATATGACCAGAAGTGGGCTTTTGGAAGATGATTTGATTGGAAGGTTTCTTAGTTCATCATTATATCTGGCTACTGATGCGAGCACAATGCATTGGCATTTGGGGAAACAACAGACGCCTAGGAGACTGGGGCCTAGTTGTAGGCAGTAGGCAGAGGCGCATGACCTTAGTGACTATATCTTTTCTCTGGCACTTTTTGTCTTCTGGTCTTTCATTTTATTTCTTCTTCTTGGCTACTTGAGTTGAGCAATTTTCCTGTGTCACATCCTTATACCATGGTGTTCATTTCTTCCCACAAGTGCTGACGCAAGTAAAGTGGCCAAGCATGGGCAGAAATCTCTGAATCCATGAACCTGAATAGATCTTTCCTTCTTGACATAGTTTTTCTCAGGAATTTTGTCATGTTAATGAAAGTCTATCTAACAGTTGAACAAATAAGAGCAAAAGCTAGAAGATAAATAAGGGGAAAATTTAAAAAATTGCACACTAGTGGTAAAGTCTCCAGTAAAGAAGGAGAATTTGATAACACAGGAAACAAGGACAAATTACAGGTGAAAATCTTAGGTAAATAAGGTAGGTTTAATCTGGAGCGCAATGATAGAGCATCAGTTTAGATGAGATTACAGTTTATATAAAAACAGAAGAAAAAAGGCCTATGGATAGATGCAGATTCAGGTAGACAGGTAACATTTGACTCAGACAGCAGGTGAAGTTTCTGATTCCATTAAGTAATACCAGCTGCTAGTGAAGGGGAGCTCAGGAGCTGAAACTTTCAAGAGAAATTAAGATTGTGGAATTATCTTGCCCGGTAAGAGCCTAACTTAAAAAATAATTAGGTTTACAGGGCCAGGCTAAATGGTCATCACGTTTTTTTCCTAATCACATTCAACTCAGCGGAAAGTAAGATGAGCAGGATATTACATTTCAGCAATACTATTTTCACCAAGCAAATGAAAGAGAAGAAATAAAAGGTCACGGGAGGAAAATCTGTAGGATAGTTTGGTTAGTGATTGATATATTTTAAAGGAGTTAAGATGATAAGTACAATATTGCTGATGCTTAAGTAGGGTAGAGGAGAGGGAGAGACTCATGAAGTTTGAGAAGCATGAATATATGATAGGATTGATGGACTGTAACTCGGGGTGAGATAGCGAAATATCATGTAGAAGGGACCAGAGAAACTGAACTAAGACATGAGAAAGCAGAGTAGAGGGTCTAAAGTCCTGCAACTTGAGAAGGAGAAGGGTGTATTTCTAGGTTTGAATTTCACTGTCCTTTTCTTTCTCCTACAATTTTGGAATGCAATACTTCTTTTTGTCCTTTGTGAGTCAAACCATTTGCTTTTCTTAAGGACTACTTCAAGTTTTCCTCCATTAAACTATATATTATAATTATCATACAGTGATTTCCTTCTTCTTTAATGTTCTAGAACACCTGAAGGTGGCCCCACACAATAGTCTTATGTACCAGTGTGACCTGATTATTTCCATTAGTTTTATCATTGAACCATTTTTCTTCTTGCAGTCCATTCATCATTCTCACTAGTTCATAAATAATTGTTCAAGGAATAAAATGAGCCAATAATTACACTATCCTTTCTTGACATCAATCATATTTAATAAACTGTGTTCTACAGGCCATTTCTTTGCAGAATATAAAGAGTAGGTTATCTTGGTTCCATTTCTGACCTCCTACAACCTTAAATTTCCTGCCTTATAAAATACCCTTAAGACAAATTTATTAATTAAAGTAATAAATAATGTTAATACCCAGAACATATTCTGATACTTAATTTATATTACATTTTTGACATTTAAGAAAATTAAGTATCTGACATGCTGTCAATAACCTCTGTCAAAATAAAAATATCAATATATATAATTATATGTAAATATATACTGTGAAATATTCAGTAGGATTTTCAAAATATCTCGATAGCTGTTGCTTGATTACATTAAGATGTTCAGTATTACAAGATCAAGACCTGTATTTAAATTTTTAATTATTCAAAGATCCAAACCCTTGTATTTGTAAATTTATCTTCAGTACTTCCAGAATTCATGCTAGATTATTTCTCAATATTTTTACATAGTCAAATGATAGTATTTTATAGCTTGTGTTATCACCTATTTATTGATCACAGAAAATAGAAAATAATAGTTTTCATATTTATGTTACAGAAAAATATACAGAAAGTGAAAATGACCCATGCTCAATGACTACACTGAAAATCCATTCATTTATTAGACATATTACAGCTTTAGTGTAAGAAGAGTTGATTGGATTTAAGACCACCTTTCACACAAAATCTTAGAACATTCTACAAACGCTTCTTCTTTTCTCTTCCTGGTTTATGTATTGCATTCATGCAGCCCGTAAGCAGGATGTTCTGTCTGCCTATCATCTGTAATGTTAAAGGAGTGCTCACTGCATGAGGCAGATATATATTACATTGAACTCCCATGGTGATTTCTGGTATGTGGTTATTTGATTGAATTAAGGAGAATGTTATACATTCTAATCTGGAAAGAGGATTTATGTAAACCCTGCAGTGCTTGCTTCAGTTTATCTTTTGATTTTCCTAAAAAGGAAAGTCTGAGTTTGCTGATATGTGGTGTTTTTCATTTTATAATTCTGTTACTGACATGCACATTAGCAACCAAGGCCAGGACTCTCTTGTTAAAGTGGTTAATGATATAGAACTCAGATACACTCTCTATCATTAAGATGTTCCAGTTTTCTGAGTCTGGCATATATGTTCTCCTACATTGCTACTTTTTTACAATGTAGAATCACCTAGCATCTCTAATTTTCCACATATAAGAATCATTTTTCTTTTTCTTTCTCATGGCCTTAATTATTCACACCATGTGCTCTACCACTGAGGTATAACCTTGGTCCCCTAGACACACTTTTTAGTTTATTCCTGCACTACCAATTCTGACCAACCCAAGACGTTAATAATAGGATAGTTTATAACTCATGACTTCGTGATACTTGATACATAGGGGAAATCAGAGGAGCGGTGGTGTACAGCGGTAAGTCCTGCTCTCAGAGGGCTGAAGCAGGAAGGCAGAGTTCAAGCCCAACATTCACAGTTTAGCAACTTAGTGAGATCCTGTTTCAAAATTAAAAATTCTTTTTTTTTTTTTTTTGGCGGTACTGGGGATTGAACTCAGGACCCTGCGCCTGCTAGGCAGGCGCTTATTCCACTGAGCTATATCCCCAGCCCTCAAAATTAAAAATAAAAATATACGAAGAGATGGGGTAGTGTGAATGCCCTGTGTTCTATCGCGACTATGGACAACAACGTATTTGTCATTCATTACATTTAGCACTTCTTTAAAATAGAAAGAAAAACCATATTCAGTAAGCAGGAACATTTTTATCACTGAATAATTACCACTTAGTTGCTTAAGTAAACCATCCTATCAAAATGGTTTTCTGTAATTCAAATGAAAGTAGTGTATAGCTCCCCACCTATGCATATAGCACTATAGGGCAGGTAAAAAAGACATAAGATTCTAAAAAATCTCTTTATTTCTGTGTTAAAAAGTGTTTTTAAATTTACATTTTATTTTTAATGAATCCATGAGGATATTAAAGTTGTACAAATTTGTGTTACCATGTGGTATTGTGATATTTGTGTACATTTTTATAGTGTTTATGTTAAAGTAAACATATTTCTATTCTGAATTATTTTTCATTGCTTTGTTACTTAATTTCATCAATACATATTATTTTTATGGATGTAAATGTAAATTGGTTGTCATATAATGCTCCACCACTCGTATATCACATACTGTATTTTTGAATTTTTTTAGTTTTGGTCTTTTGGAGACAGGGTCTCACTATGCAGTTCAGGCTGGCCTTGAGCTCACTTTCTCGCCTCAAACTCACAATGATCCTCTTGCCTCAGCCTCCCTAGGGCTGGGATTACAGGGGTGCAGTTCCACCGCTGCTTGTTATATACTGTTTAAATTCAGTTAAAAATATACTTATTTCATCAAGAAGTACGCATCCTTTCTGGCAAAAACTTTCAAAATACTTTCTTCTAGATTTTGAAATGTACAAGATAAGCGATTATCAGTAATAACCATGCTGTGGAAAATCACCACAGAACTGCTCTTCCGAGTTAGGGCTCTGTTAAAACTTCCCACACTGTTCTAGTCTGACTGCTCCCATCGCACAGTTACCACTTTGACTTTTTATGAGGTTGAGTATTTTTAATTTTAGTTTCCACTTATGAGTGATGTGGTACTTACCTTTCTAGGCCTGACTTATTTTATTTAACATAAAGACCTCCAGTACCTGCCCTGATTTTGTAAATGGAAAGGTTCCATTATTTATTTATGGCAGTATGTTATTCTATTGCGTGTATGCACCACTTTGTTTATTCAGTCATGAGTGAGGGACGCAAGGATTGTTTCCATTGTATGTACTGTGAATAGTGTCACAGTAAGTGTGGGAGTACAGAGGTCCCTCTAAAGTACTGGTTTAGGTCCTCTGAGCTCATACCCAGTAGTGATGTGCTAGATCCTATCATAATTCTTCTACTGTTTTGAAGAATTTCTACAATATTTTCCATTGTGATTTACTAACTGTTTTTCCTGACAACAGTGTGCAACTTTTTTTCCACTTCCTCACCCATATTTCTTGTTTGTAGACTATTTGATGCTGTCCATTCTTACGGGACTAAGGTGATATTTTGATTTGATCTTAATTGTGATTTTGATTTTTATGTCTTTGGTGATCAGTAATGTTAGGGTATGTTCTCATTTTTATTTAGATCTATCACCACTTTAAAATTGGGTTACTAAATATTTTACTCTCAAGTATTTAGCATTCTTTCTATATTATGGTTATCAGCCTCATGTCAGATGTATGTTTGCCAATATTTTCTTCCATTCTATAAATTCTCTCTGAATTATTCTGAGTGTTCTCTTTGGTGTGCAGGACTTTTCAGTTTTACATTATCCCATTTGTATACTTTGGTTCTTGTCTTGCAGTTTTGAGGCCTTGTTCAAAGATTCTTGCTCATTACAAAATCAAAAAGCCTTTCAATAATACGTCTTCCAATATTTTCTTTCAATATTTTTACAAATTCAAATCTTACACTTAAATCTTTAATCTACTTGCTTCTACTTTAATCTTTGTGACTGGTGAGAGATAGAGAGAGCTTGATTGTTATGCATGTGTACAGTGATCTCTCACTATATTGCAATTCCCTTATTGATGCTGCACTGTATCGTGGGTTTTTTAACAAAAATATATCTAATTCTCTAAATTTTTTTTTTTTTTTGTGGTACTGGGGATTGAACTCAGGACCTTGTGCTTGCTAGGCAAGCACTTATTCCACTGAGCTATATCCCCAGCCCCCAAAATATATCTAATTCTGTATCGTAAACTTTTTGCTATACACGAGATTTTGTGACACATAGGTATTTATATAACACCTATGATTTTAATTATTTTTGCCCAAGAAAATTAAAACAATATAAAAATATAAAATGCGTTAATTCAAACATTAAAATAATACTAATCTTAATAAAATACAGTATGTATTTCATCAGCAGATGAATATTGTGCTGTACACAATGGAAAGGCAAGTTTACTGCTTGGGCAAGTTTGTCAGCCTGAAATTGTACACAGCACACTATTAGCTGATGGGATGGAAGGTGACCAATGACAGCCCTGTGTTGTGTATCCTGAGCACTGATTGGTTCAGTGACCAGTGCATTGATCTGTTTACTCTCCTGCACTGTGCCCATATGTTCAGCATCTCTCCTTGTCTTCCTGGCATCGATGTCTGATTATTGTGCATAGTGTTGCTCTGCAGTGTTGTATTTTTGTGAAATTTCCATAAAGGTTGGAATTTACTTCCAGCCCTATGATGCCACCCAAACATTCTGCTCCTTCTGTGGCTTCTTTTTTTTTTTTTTTTTTTTTTTTTTTTTTCCTGTGGCTTCTGACAGTGAAGCCAAGCACCAGAGGAAGATGTTCACCATCAAAGAAAAGGTGGACCTTCTCAGCATGTTAAAGGAAGACAAAAGCTCCGTGGCTGTAGGCCACCAATGCGAGCTCAATGAATCTGCTGTTCACTACGTAAAGAAAGACGAGCAGAATACTGGTTCGACAGCAACAATGACTTTTAACAAGAGTGCAAAGATGATGGTAACTTCCCACAATAAAGTCACTGTGAGGGTGGAGTCTGCATTGACCCTGCGGATAGATGACTTTAGGAAGAAGAATATCTAGCTAGATAACAACACCATCCTGATGAAGGCCAAGAAACTTTAGGGTAGGTTTGCGGAAAGCACGGATATGCACGAGGGTGAGGAGGATGAAGATGATGATGCAGAAACAGGGCTGTCTAGTGCTTCTCCCACCAGACCAACCCCATTCAGTGACGGAAAGGGCTTGTTTGACAAGCTTTTAGAGGAACTTTGGACTCAAGAGTGTTTCTCTGCACGGAGAAGCTGCCTCTATGGATAAAGTTGGAGCTGAAGAGTATGTGAACATGTTCAAATCCATCAAGGAAGGGGGTTATAAGCCTGAACAAGATTTTAACATGGACGAGACAAGGTTACTTTGGAAATGGATGCTGTCTCGCACTTTTATTGTGATGGGCAAAGTCACAGCCTCTGGTTTTAAGCCCCCAAAACATCAAGTAACTCTGATTGTGTGTGGGGATACTGTGGGCCTTATAATAAAGCCATGGATTTTTTAATAAGTTTAAAAAAAACAATGCTCTTCTTGGCTGTGCTGAATGTACTTCCTGGCTTGGCAGTACATTTATCTCATCGTCATCACCTTCTCCATCGGTACTGTACACCTACATAATCCATGATCTTCATTCACACTGTAGTATTCCTCACTGATGAGTACCCATATAGAATTTTGTATAGAGTACCCACATAGGTTTAAGAGTGTAGAAAGTGTTTAAGAGCATACAAAGTGTTTATAAGAGTGTGGGAAAGGTTAATAAGAGAGTGAGAAAGGCTTATAGGTGTGTGGGAAGGTTTATAAAGCCTTAAAAATATATAAAATAATAAGAAAATAAATATAACACCACTACTTAGTGGATTTTCATCTATTGTGGGGGGTCTCTGGATCGTAACTCCCATGATAGGTGAGGGGAGCCCTGTAAAAGCGATTTTCCTAATATACTTTATCAAAAAGGCTATCCCTTCTCCCTTACATATCCTTAGGGTATTTGCTAAGAGCCAAGAGACTACACATGCATGAGTTTTACCCCAGGCTCTCAATTCTGTTGAAATAATACATGTGTCTGTCAAACACTTGCTACTTTGATTACTACAACTTTGTAGTATGTTTTGAAGAGGTCTTAGTTACTTTCTCATCACTAGGAAAAACTGCCTGATGTCTCGAATTTAAAGGTAAAAAGATTTACTTTTGGTGACAGTCCATGGTCACCTGGTTTCAAGAAAGAAACAGCATTCATTATTATTTGATTTCTGCATCATGGCCATTCTTTCTGGGGTAAAATGGGTTCTTAATATTGTTTTAATTTGCACTTCTCTGATTGCCAGTGGCATTGAATATTTTTTCATAGTTTTTGACCATTTATACTTCTCCTGAGCAGGGTTTACACCATTTTGCTGCCCATGTTGGCTGGGTCTTGGCAGTCTAGTTTTTTGAGCTCTTTATATGTTCTAGACATTAATTTTCTGTCTCAGCTGTAGCCGGCAAGTATATATTTTTTTTCCATTCTGCAGGTTCTTTCTTCATTCTTGGTTTTTTTCCTTTCCTTAGCTGATTTTTAATTTGATATGACCCCATTTGTTAATTCTTGATATTATTTCTTATGCAAATTGGGGTCTATTCAGAGAGTCCTTGCCCACCTGACTTGAAGAGTTTCACATATTTTATGTTCCAAATATTTTTTTAACGTTCAGATCTTTGAAACATTGAGATGTGAGTTTAGCTCCAGTCTTCTGTAGATGGATACCATGTGTGGACAGCGAGTTTTCCCAGCACCAGTTGCTACAGAGGCCTCCTTTCTTCAAGCACATGTTTCTGTCAAAGTTCTGGAGGCTGAAAGTGTTTGGGTTATTTTTGCATCATTTATTGTATTCTATTGGCCCATATATCAGTTTTTTTGTATCAGTACCACACCGTTCCTGATCACTGTAGCTTTGCAATATAAATTGAAATCTTGGATTGAAGCTTCTTACTTCATTTTCATTAGCCAGGTTTGCTTTTGCTATTCTGCGTCTCTTCTGGACAACTATGAACTTCATAGTTGTTTTTTGTAGTGCTATGAAGAATGTCACTAGAGTTTTGTTTAGGATTGCGTTAAATCTATGTATCACTTTTGGAAGGAAGGATGGTCATTATGACAACTTTAGCTCTGCCTGTCCAGGAACAGAAGATGCTATTGCCTGTTTCAGAGGATGATAATGTTGTTGGAGACGACTTTTAATTCTTTGGGTATATTAATTCCTATATTTAATTTTTATTCATACCTATTTTGAATAGTATATGCCTCAGTTACTTTTGTTGCTGGGACAAAGTACGAGACCCATGTTATTTGGTTAATCAGATGTTTTGGTTCCAGCTCCTGCTCCAGCTTACTGGAGTTTCTGGTGCAGCAGCCCAGTTCTCAGCGGGCTTTAACAGCATTTTCTCAGACGGCCCATACTAGGTTTGGTCTAAACTTCGGCTCTCTCACCTGTTTTCTACCCATGGACCTATCTGACATAATATATTGACACTGCCGTTAGGGAACCAACCTCACATTCACACTTGTGAACCCAGATGTGCAAAGCAGTTAACCCTGGTGGAGCGATCTCTGACCTACCAAGAAGAGATATTGCTGTTCCCAGTTTGGTGCCCCAGGCAGTCCATTCTGAGATGCATTTCATAAGGTCTCGCAAAAGGTCACAGGTGAGATTTAACACTTAGCCAACCATAGCGGCGACTCACTTGGCAGTTAAGCATTGTGTTGTTTTCTCCATTCTTCCTTGTCCCTTATCCTTCCTTTCTGTGATGACCAAATATCCTGCCTTTACAACAAGTGCTTTTGTCCCTGATTTTCAGGACCCAGGCTAAACCAGCATTCAAATATTTTGGCAAATATTTACCTTTTTTTTAAAAAATAGAATAAATGCATTTATAATGATGAAAGTTTTATAAAGCCTAATAGTAAATAAACAATATTTGATTCTAAAATTTTAAGAGTCTATTTAACTATAAACCCATCTTTTCTTCTACAAAATAACTATTAATATGTTAATATTAAAGTATATTCCTGGGATGAATATCAATGAATTGTTCTTCCTTCATTTCACTGTATTTTCAATTTACTGAGCTGTGAAACAACCACTCTTTATCTTAATTTTCATGGTATTTCACATATTGAGAAACCTGATTCTTTAATAAATTAGCAAATATATTCAATATGCACTAAACTTAAATCTTTAAGAACATGATATAAAGATGTGACTAGACATGGTGGCACATGCCTGCAATCCCAGCACTTGGGAGGCTGAGGCAGAGGATGGTTGTGAATTTGAGACCGGCCTGGGCTACAAAGTGAGCTCTAGGCCAGACTGAACTGCATAGCAAGACCCTGTCTCAAAAAGACAAAATAAAACAACAACAGCAATAAATAAAAATGCTCATAATTCTAGTCTTAATTATAAATACTTGCACCTGCCTCAAACACTGGGCTTAGACAATTAAATTAAAATTACATTTAATAATCAAGAAAATGATTAAAAGATTTTTACACAAATATTGTTTGAAGAAATTTTCAAGAATGGAAGTAAATTCAGCACCATTTCTGCCTTCCAAATGCAATAATGGTGTTTGTACTTATTTATAAGTATTATTCTCCCTTAGTTATGGGTGACTTAATCTTCTGTACTTGCATCCATATATGTGGCTTGATTTGGTCAATGGAATGTAAATAGAACAGCGAGGCTTTACTTCTTCCCATACTTAGTAATTTGAGAATCAGGTGATAAAATCAGCCAGTTTCAAGTTTTAACACACAAGTTGTTGATTTAAGTCACTAAGATCCAGGAGTTATTTTCCGCAAATTGGCCAGTGTATCTGGAAATACAGAATAATTTGGAAGTACTATGAGAGAAAGCAATGCAAGCACATTGAACAGAAAATAAATTACTAATTTCAATGCATGAAAATTTTTGTAGGTTTTATGTATAAGCTAGGTGTTCTTTTGGGCACTGAGATTTGCATGAAGAAAAAAATTATAATGTTACTTGATTATTAGAGTGTATTCCTAATGGAGACACAGAAAATAAACTAATAAGTATAAAAAATCTTAGATTTTTTACATTTCTTTTAGCTATGAAGAAAAATGAAGCAAAAGGTATAATTGACATAAAGGGCATCCAATAGTAGATTACTTCCTTTGTTCATGGAGGCCTCCTGTAGAGGAAAGAGGCGATATATGATCTGAACAATGGAAGGTAATATTCTCTGATGGAAGCATGGAAGGCTCTTAAGAGAAATGGTTCATTCTAAGGATGGAACAGAGTAAGTACAGTGGAGTTTGCACTCTGAAGCAGAACAAGAAAGAAGGAAGCATGCAAAAATTATTTCTGAAAGGCTATGCGCACATGAAGGGGACACAGGAGCCACCTGGAATAATTTCAAACAGCTCACATTGAAAAAATAGGGTCAACAAAATCCATAATGTGATATTATGTTACAGTACAAAGTCTAAACGAGTGTTACTGAGTTCATGCTGCCATGAATAAAGACAGGTGAGTGGGTGCAGCTTTCTTACTGAAGAATTCTAAAGAATGGAACAATGGGCTAAGTTGTTTCCCAGGACTCATCTGCCGACGTCCTAATTTCCCAACGGTCACCGGTGACTTATTTAGAAATAGCACTTCTAAAGTGCTGACTAAGGCTAAGTGAGACATTACAGCACGCGCTGCAACATGTTGCCTCATTTTCTTATGAAAAGGGGAGACTATATATTGAAAGAAAAGCACCCAGGCAGCCATGCAAAGAGGCAGTTGGTAGCCATCTACAACCCAAAGGGAGGGCGCAGAGGAAGAGAACACCTTGCAACCTGTTCTTAGGCATCCAGTTTCCAGACTGAGAAGTACTTGTCTAACGTTTAAAATATCTAGTATGAGGTAATTTATTCTAGTAGGTCTAGAAAATAAGATAAGAAGAAAGAAAAGAGGAGACAGAGACAGAGTGATGGACAGAGAGACAGACAAATAGAGAAAGAGACAGGGACAGAGAGACAGACAAATCCACTCTGCAGGAGATATTTAACCATCCTACTATCTCATGTAACAGTGAGACTTAAGGATGACAAACAAATTGGAAGAAATAATAGTTGTATCATAGTAAAAAGATCAAATGCTACCTTTGATTTCTCAGTTCTCACATTGATGTCACATACTTCTGGATGAAATCTCAAGGGCACTTTCTTATTGTGATTTTCCTCTCATATCTGACAAGTCCCATATAAGAACTAGATGTTAATCCAATCCTAAATAGGGAACAATATCTGAGAAGTACTCTTCAGAATGATTGAAGTAATAGAAACCAAGAAAACTTCAAAAATTTTCAAATACCAGTGGGATGTGACAATAAATACAACATAACATCTGAGATCAAAGCACTGAAAGAAAAAGTTCATTAATTGAAAAAATTAATAAAATCTGTAAACAATGTTCTATTTAATTAGTTCTAGGCATTCTTCTGGAATTTCTTATCCATTGTATTGTGGTGCCTGCATCATAATTCCGACTTAACATGTTATGAAAAAGTCATAACCTATTAAGCAAAATGAATCATAAGTTTTTGAGCAAAATAAATTCCGAAGTGATGAAATTTCTTTTCTCTTTAATATTAAAATACACACATTTTAAACTATAAATAATAAAATATTCCAATAGGATTCACTATTTCTGAGCCATTCCTCACTATCTATCTTTTATCCTCAACTATCAACCGTTCACTCACATCCAACTGGTTCCAGAGAGCCTGGAGTTCTACTCAGAGAAGATTACTTTACCCAAGAGCTGTCATCACTGCATTCTGTGTGGAAGCCAGTAGTAAATTGAAGAGTTCTATTCTTCATGATATTCCAAGGATATTTTTGTTATATTACACTGTGAATGCAAATTTAAACTTCCTTCAATGAAGTTATTGGATATTCACTTGACTAAAATGTGTTAAGAGTGTGATGTAGTGGCACATTCCTGTAACCTCAGCACTCTGGCAGACTAAGGCAGGATATCTGTGGGTTAAATCTCATCCGGGGCAAATTAGGACTTGATGAGACCAAGTTTGAGAAGATAAGACAGACAGATGGATAGACGGAAGGAAGGAAGAAAGGAAGGAAGGAAGGAAGGCAGGGAGGGAGGGAATGGGATAAACATGAGGCTCAGTGCAAAGGTTTGGTTTCAATCCTCAACACAGGAACCACATCAGCAGAGATAAGAAATGTAAAGGAACATTTAAAAGCTAAAGAAATGTGTATGTCTCCAAATGTAGTTGTAGTGCTGAAATATGTCTATGAAATGTAGAGAAATGTTTATTTTTCTGATAGAAAAATGCAAGCACACTTAGTTGCAAAGGGATGGGACAGTATATTTGTTACCACCATAAAATCCTCATGTGTGAATTCCTTCAATAATTATTTATTTAGTACCATCTGAGTGTCACATAAGTATCTGAGTTAAAATAAGTATGTTATTAATGATCTAAGCTTTCAACAAAAATAGTTATAGATAATTGAACAAAATTCCCCACATACCTCCCTTCAACAGAAATGATTTATATTTAATTACCCGCCTGTCCATCAATCATTTACTATAAAAATATAAAATTTGAGTTTATGAAAGTTCTCAGAAACTGCCCTGATGATAAGTGCTAATGATACTTGTATCAGTCAGGGTTTATAGAGAAACAGATTTAACACAAGATATACAAATATAAAACAAATTACCTATTTGGCTTACAACGGTCAGCTACAGGATTAGATGAGGAAGTGTGCAGAGGGTGTCTGCACACTGGAGATTGAACAGCCCAGGCCTGGGGCCTGGAGCTCACCGCAGTGTCTGTGCAAGTCCGTATCGAGGTCTGTTGAGTCTGCGACGAAATGCTGATGAGTCTATGATGAAGTCCCAGGCGGAAGCCAAAGAGTCTGCACCGGAAGCCGGGAGACGACCACGCTGAAGGTGAAGACTGGAGCTCCTCCGAAGAACTCAAACCCGGTCCTTCTTTTCTTTTAGTCTCCCAGCCCTGGGGAGGTGGGGGGGGTTCTCTACACCCACACCCTCTGTATGCCTTCCTTTTGCACAGGTTTAGAATGAATACAAATACACACCTGGATTCCTGCTGAGTCACACAGTTAACCTTTAAACCTTCCCAAATTAACATAAACAACATCCCACAAGGGTAAGGGCATATCCTGCTTACCCCAAGATTTACAACTGCTGAGTTATTTAGTTAAACCTCTAGACTCCCCAAGTTGACACAATGTATCAACCATAACAATACTAATTCAAATTGTAGGCTTCAGGAGAAACACCTTAAGACCACTATAGTGGTTATCAAAAGAACACACACAGCTTTAAAATCTCATATATTTAATATTCAGTGCTACATTATACAATGTACAGCTCGCAGTAGGTGTTTGTTGGGTTAGTCAGTAAGAGACTTGTGAAATTTTCTGCTGAACATTAAATGGTGAATGCTATTCACCATTGTTTGACAAATTTCCTTATATACTTGGCACTAATTTTGATATATGTTCAGAATGAGGCCAAATCATATGGATGACAGGACAGCTGTAATGCAGTTCTACCAATTGCTTTTTGGTCATGGAAGAAGGCAAAATATCTAGTTGAAAGCATTAATGAAACTTGAAGGTAGATAATGAATTATTTGATTCTTAATGCTTACAATGTTAATGCTGTACAGAGGAATTAATTTGCCATAACAAATCAGATAATTAGCATTGAATTCCACCAACAAATAAAAATTTGAAACTCTGGCTCCTATAGTTATGTTGTAAATTATAAGTTATCATATAAAAGTGAAGTAAAGATGATCATAAGAAACACATTATTAACTTTAGGAATATCAAACATTATATTGACTCTTTCATTAGGTAAAGTCAATTAGCCATGCCATCGGTGTTAATAAGAGACAAAAATGTGTTTGTTTGTGTGAAGGTATTGGTGTGTGACTGCAATTTAGAAAAGTCTTAGTAAATTTTCAGCATTTTCTTAATTGTTTAAACAAAGCATCAAAGGAAAAAAGAAATAAAATATCAAGTAAAGAAAATCTCTGTATGTAGGTTTAGCTAAATTTTCATCTTTACAACCTTTAAGAAATATTTCTAACAATCTCCCTCCCTCTCTCTCTCTCACTCTCTCTCCTCTCTCTGTCACCATCCTCCCTTGAAGCTGTGAGAATGAAGCCGAAAATGCAGTGGATATCCCAAGGACTCCGAGATTCCAGGAACCTGGAATGCCTTTCAAGTCATTCTCTAGGCCATCAGTGGACCCAGTCAGGGGAGAGCCCTCATGAGACGCAAAGAGTAAGACCAGTTGTCCAAGCCCTCTGGAACTCATATCTCACCAACATACATGTGCGGTGTCTGACACATAGCTACAGGTCTTCATAACTTCCTTCCTAGCTTTTTGTCTGTTTTGTTTCAGTTCTTCTCTCTTCTTCCCATTCATCCCTTTCGTAATGGGAATGAATATCCTCAGCCATTTTGCCTTGGGTTTTATACAACTTGTTTTTTCTTTTTGTACAGCTCCGTTTGCTTTAAATCTCAGAAGAGACTTTGACATTAAGTCTTAAAAAATGCCCAGACTAGCTTGGCATGGGGGCACATGCCTGTAATCCCAATACTCAGGAGGCTGAGGTAGGAGGTTTGCTGTGAGTTTGAGGCCAGCCTGGGCTACAAAGTGAGTTCAAGATCAACCTGAATGGCACAGTGAAGTCCTCTCTCAAACAAAAAGGTGGAACTGTTGAGACACGGCAGATGGACCTAGTGCTCTTGACTGCAATCAGGATCACTGTTACTGTGTACAATTATGACTTTTCCTTTGAAGAGCATGTATGGTTTAAGGAGATATTTTCAACTGGTTGAAGAGTGGTTGACTGACCAGTAATCATGGCTATATTAAGAAATACACAGGGAACTGATGAAGCACCTGTCTGAGTGTGTCTGTTTGGATCATTGACGTGAGACTTTGGGTAGTGTTCATGGCAGTCAGCCTCTTCTTTCCTAGTGCTGCCTCCTCCCTTTGTCCCCCAGCCACCATGAATTACACTGTTTTGATCTGTCATCACCTTCCATCATGAAATCTCTGCCTCAGAGCCTGTCATGTGGGATTGCATCTTTAGAATCTCTGGAGAATATCCCAAATCTTTTATTTTAAGTGGAATTTGCTGAGTGTTGTATCTCTGCAATGAGAAAGCAGAACAAGACAAATCCCTTTAGCATGACAAGAGTGAATTGAACTAAGTCTTCCAAGCCTTCTTCTTCTCTCCTAACAAAGTATAGGACCTTTCTGAGATCAATTTTCTTAGGAGAAGGTTATTTAAATGAATGTTTTATGTTAATAATAGAATTGTCATATTAAATGTAATATATATACATTATGTTAGGAGGTTAATAATAGAATTGTCATATTACATTTAATGTTAAATGTAATATGACAATTCTATTATTAACCTCCTAACATAATTGACAGTATCTGAAATGTTATCATTGCCAGATTCCAGCTCCAACCTTGGGAACAGGGAGAGGGGAGAGGGAATGAACCAAAGAAAGAAGGCATCAGGAGGACTGGTGAAGGTAACCAGCGATTTCGTTTATTGAGCAAAGTACTTAAGTACAGGTTTGCCAGGCAGGCTGCCAGACCTTTGTCGTAGATTCAACTCCAAGGTTCCTGCTTCTGTTACAATGGTTGCTGAGGTACATAATGACCCGTTCAGGACCACTGCCTTTACAGATTGTTTTCCCACAAGTCAGCCCATTACTCTTCCGCTTACAAGAAAGTTATACCCATTGCCATAGGGAGGTTACAAGGAAGTTTTACCCATTGCCATGGGGAGGTCTTGTCCTCACTAGGTCTGGTCCCCAACAATCATAGTCAGTTTTCCATTGCTGGGACAAAATGCTCAGCACCTGCAACACGAAAGAGATGATTACTTTGCTCATGGTTTTGAGTGGACTCAGACTGTGGCTGGATGCTTCTATGGCAGAAACAGCATGGTGGAGGAGCACTGCAAAAGAAAGCTGGTCAGCACATGGAATCTAAGGAGCAAGAAAGGGAGAGGGGAGATGGTCCTAAGAATAAACTCTTCCGGGTTATGCCCCTGGGCTTCCCCATCCTCACACTGGAACCTGCCTCCCAAGGCACTTTCGGCTATGGACTCACCAGTGGATTGATCCACTGATAAATAGAATGCATCTATTGCTACTCAACTTCCACACACCAGAGACTTTTGGATACACTTTAATCATAGTGAATACTTTATAAATCATAGTGATACTTATCACTTCATGAAGTTTTATCATCTTAAATAGATTTTAGAAGTAAAATTTGCTTTTGAGACTATTACAAGCAAATCTCTCAGAGTGCAGGGAGGTATGCTAATTTTGGGATTGACAGTTTCTATTTGATTTTAAATTCTCATGAAATCTCATGCCTATTTGTGGTTTGAAGAGGAAAATGAGAAATTCTAAAGATTTCAAATGCACAGTGTGCCTGGGGGCAAAGATGGAACTAATTCAGCCAGTCCTATTACTCACAATAGACAAAGCTAAAAATTGAAATGGTGCTTTTATAAAAACATTAAGTTTTCTTAAAAAAATACAAATATTCCAACTAGGGAAACACACCTTATCCATTTTACACTGTGATAGGCATTATAAAAAGTGAATGATGAACCAACTCTTAATGGAAAAAGTTTACCTGGTCTTTAGTTTTGCATGACATACTTAAACATATATATCATTTTGGTGCTTCCTCCTCGGTATTTGTAATAATATCTGGAACATAACCCTTCATGTATTTAGTAACAAAGAGCATTTGCAGATTTTAAAAACTATTAAAGAAAAGAAAAACAAAAATCATTTAAATAAATTATACAATAGTAGATTTTTTTTTCAGTTAAATGATAGAATCAACCAAAAATATTACCAGGCTATCTTTATGAAACTTTTGGAAACTTAGTTTTATAATTCAATGACATCTAGAGCCCAAGAAGTTTTAAATGGTATAAAGAATTGTCCTGAGACCAGCAGGCCAAGTAATGTACCTTTATTAATGATTTCTGCCTTTGCAATCATAAAAGCAGAAACTGTGTATTTAAGGAACAACGAGTTTATTGCCTCTTTGTGGCAATGACTTCATTATTGATAGCAAACTAGAGTTCTTACATTCCTGGCAGTGATGTACCATGGTGTTCACAATCGTATCCACCTCTGGTCCTTCTCAGCTGCTGAATTTTGCAGGGTCTGTTCCGTATATACACAGTTCAGTTTTCAGTTTTTATTGCTTATCTGATCTGTTAAAGCCAGTGAACTATCTCTGAGTGAATTCCTGAGGCACAGTGACCACTAAACTTCCCCAAGGCCTTCTTACTGATACACTTTTCCTCTCCATAAGCTCAGTATAATTGAATACAGGCAGTCCAAGTCCTGTGAGCAATTGTTTTGTACCTTGTAAACTGCGTGAGAATGATTTAAGCTACTGCCTAAATTGTGTCTACTTAAGTGGATTATTTCCTGGTGGCTTCCTTTGCCTCCCAGAAGGAATTTGTGCCTTTGTTCATCAATTACAGACACAGAAAAGATAACATTTGATTAACCAGGAAAATTTCATGTGTCTCTTAAAGAACAGACTTTTCCAGTTTATACACTCCATACCTGGAGCAGTGCAATATAATGAGATTTTTTTTTTTTTTTGAGAAAAAATATTCTTAGAACAGTAGAACTCTTCCAAAACACCATGTTGTCTGTGAGGAAGGCAGGCAGGCATGTGCCTCAGAACAGGGCCTGCACTTTCAGCTCATCTAGTGGGTGTCAGGCCAGACTTCCTTGCTCTGCCACAGGGCGCGCCATCTCCAGCACCCACTCTGAGCTCTTCACGATTCCCAGTCACGCCAGACTATGCAGGGCCCTCTTGGAGGACGGACTAGGCCAGGGGTAACTCTGACTGGGTGTGCCCAGTGTAGTGGATCTCATAGCCACCACGCATGTCCGAAGCAGGAAAACAAGTCGGGCCCCTCGCGGCGACCCAGATGTTGCTCCTCCAGGGCTGACCTTGGCCTCCAGCCCTAGGTGAGAAATATAATGGATTTAACAGAAAAACAAATATGTTATAGGAGTAAATACCTCGAATTCCATTTGATTTCATCTTCATTTTCATTGTAATACTATAATTGCATGTATTCATTTTAGCAAAAGTGGGTTTTTTTTGTGAGATTTATCAGACATTTCCAAAGGTAAGTTGTTGTAGTCAGGATTTACAAGGGAAAATATTTAATAATTTATAGGATTATTTTATAATATTCATGCAAAGAGTCAAATGCAAAAGAGTATGGGAGTCCTGTCCACACACTAGAGACCCAAAGAATCCAACTGAGGACCTGCATCCCAAGGCAAAGTCCTGCAAGAGTTCAGCTGAAGAGCTAGAGCCCATGGCAATGTCCTCCACAAGTCCTTCTGGAGACCTAGCACCCATAGCAACGTCTTGTGCAAGTCTGGATCAAAGATATGCACTGGAAAGGCCCAAAGGGCAGTGTTGGAAGCTAGAAAGTCTTCAGAAGAAGTGTGAAAGACCTGTGCCACCTGGCTGAGCAATCTGCACTACAGCCAGGAAGCAGCACTCAAGGCAAGGATCAGAGCTCCCCTGAAAAGAACCGCAGCCATCCTCAGTGACAGCAAGGACCTGAGCTTCTCTGATGTTGTTAACATCTGAGTTCACATCTGAGAAACCTGTGATAAGCCTTTTAAGGAGAATCAACAGCCCCCCACCTCAACCTCCAGGGTATGGTGTTGGCAGCAATCTTCCAGTGGGCCTTCCACATCCAGGACCACGGTGATTCAGTTCAACTGGATGGTAAAAGTTGACCATTAGTTAATCTACAACACAAGGGAAATATAAAAGCTATGATTTGACAGCTAGAGCAAAAACATGGTTTACTGGTCCCCTTAGTAATTTTCTCTCAACATCAAATTCTGTAAAACAAAACCAGAGGTAAAATGAATTATTATTTATTAAATCACTTTATGGCTTGACATATTGCTTACCAGTGAATTTGTTTAATTTTTTGCTCCTTTTCGTACTGGGAATCGAAATCACAACCTCGCACTTGAAAGGCCAGTGCTGTGCCACTGAGGCATATCCTGGTCCCCACTTACCACAGAATTTAAAAACCAGCTCTCCATTGAGCTATGTTATGTGACACATCTATTCATGTATTTTTCATTCATTCATGTAGTAAGCATATATGTTTGAGAACTCACTAATGCCAGGTAGTGTTCCGAGGACAACATCATAGAACAAAGTAAACACCTATTTTCTTATGAGAGGAAGCCACTTTATATAAAAGTAATTTAAGTTTAGGTTTTTTGACATCATGAATTACTAGATTTGTATTTATTGCAATTCAAATGCAGTATGATTGCAATTCTGGGTTTTACTTTTCAAAAAGTTATTGGGCTTTTGAATGGGAAACTGAATTGCAGGGTACACAAGAAAAGAATGAAAACAGAGGGCCAAGAGTCAGTGAGGTAGACATGTCTTTCTCTAGATGTTTCTGTAAACGAGAGAAAAACTGAGGAGATACTTGAACAGGTAGTCAGCTTTTTACAGTTTTAGCTTTGTTTGTTTTTACATGGTGAGATAAAATAGTGCTACATGCTACGACGATAGAATTGCTATAATAGGGAAGATAGAAGGTTAGGGACCACAGTGGTGGTGGCAGTGGGGACAGTAAGGAGAGCACGGCATGATCCCTCGTGCTCCATGACCTGTAGGTTGACAGATTAAATACTACACTGTGGATCATTATCCAGTCGCTGGAAAACTAACTGGCATACATCACTGGAGAGGAGATAGAAAAATACAAGAATCATTTTCCTCTACTCAGAAAAACCAACTGAGTTGCAGAGAAAGACAGAAAAAAATTAAGGAGTAAATATACAACAGATTATATTAATCATTATGCTTATGATTACTGTCTCTTCATATAGTTGCAGACAAGTACTGGTCTGGACATATTGTATGGCCAAATGTGAAAATATTAACCGTGCAGGTGAGACCTACAACATGTATAAGAATTGGCAGGACGGTGTAGAGAATAACAAAGCACACAGTGAGCCAAAAATCAAAACAAGGGAAGCCACACGTGATAAAATGGGAGTGAGGACTGACATTGAAGGAGGAAGCTGAAGAAATATCCAGAGTCAATGTATTTAAGTATAAACTGAAGCACAGTGTCATCAGCAGGTTGCTCAGGCCCGAACCCTTCTATAGAGGAGAACCTGTGACACAGGGCTAAGAGGTCCGAACGTGCCTCTTTCTACGACAGGAGGAGGTGCTTTCTGGTACCTTCCAAAAGCCCATCTCTGTCATATTCCTCTCTATTGCACCACTGTATGAGGGCACAGATGCTGGGTATGAAGCAAATGGCATCAAAGCCAAAGAGCCGAAGTTCATTGTTAATGGAGGAATGTGGAGGAACAGCTGCCAGAAACAATAAAACAGTTCTCAGGGCAGGGAAAGGAAACACAGAACGAAAATAGTAGCCTGCCAGGACAGATGATGGGAAATTAAAACATCTGATGATGAACTGCTATGTGCAGATGGCATTTGTGTCTGATTTTTCAAGGAAAAAATAATGATATGTACAAAAGATAAACACCCTCTGAGATAACTTCGCTCCCGATGAAATCGTGAGTGGCGGACGTTACAAAACTGAAAATAAAAGACTTTTAATATTGTCTTAGTGAATAATGCAAAAACATAGAGATAGTGTAATATTTCTGCTTGAATTGTGAAAATATTACCATATATATTTACTGGGTACTGCCTACAGGTTGTGATAATAACCAAAATTTATTCAAATGAATTTAAATTTGTTTTATTTCAAAGTGAAGTATTAACTAATATCAGATTTACCATTAGTGTTTTTCACCTATTTCTGGTTTGGCATGTGGAAATAGAGTTATGTTTTTTATCCTGCCATTTTAAATGTAGAAATTTTTCTTGTTAGAATGTAATTCGTTTCGGGGCCGTCATATATTTATTGATGGGAGAATTAAGCATATCATATAAATTTACAAGGAAAGAATTTGTGGAAGTTTGTATCTGCATTTTTTTAGTTCCTGACTCTTACGTATGTTCATTCTACTTTATTTTGTTGTAAATGCTTAGAGCCATGAGTATAATTACCATTGTGCTTTGTATTATTATATATATATTTTAGCTGTGGTCTAAACTCTCAGTTGTCAAATATGCAGGAGAACAATTGCACCCATACCGAAATGGGAGCAGTTGACTTAATCATCACATTATAAGCTACCTCGATGTCAAGCACTTTGAAATATGAGATTGGACAGAGAACTGATTTCTTTGCAAACAGTTGTTGTCTTTGAAGTCATATTTCCTTAGACCAATGACAGATAATAGTGGTAATGTTTTCGTATGAAAATTTGAAATTAAGGGCAGCTCAGCATTTGAGCCTATCCACCATGATGACATTATTATACCGCAACCACTGTTTTGTTTTTTTTCTCCAAAATACCTTGAAATTTCCAAATTAGTATCAAATAACCTTTTTTAGTCAGTTGCCTTAGTCCAATGTGTTTTTGTAGTTTTCTTTTTGCTGGGCCAAAATACCTTACAATGACAACTGAAAGGAGGTGAAGTTTATTTTGGCTAGCAGTTTTTAGATGACTAAGTCCACATCCAGCTGGCTTCAAGGCAAGAAGGGCATGCCTCAAGGACGTGGCAAGTAGAAAATTTCTCCCCTCATGGTGGACAAAAAGCAGAGGGCGAAGGTGGGACACAGGGAGGGAGGATGTAACTTTCTAGGGATATCCCCACCTCTAACCAAACCTCACTTCCGACAGACACTCAGCTATAACACGCACATGATATAATCACATTCCACACAAATTAGAATTTGGGGGCACATTCCAGGTCTAAGCTGTAACATCCTCAGAATCTTCCTCACATATCACTGAACACTGAGGGATGATATTGAAGATGTTTTCATGATACCTCCTCTGGTTTAGAACTTCAACACCAGTTCATGGTTTGGACTGTCTCCTTTTCTGTTATGGTGATCAAAAACATGATTTTCGAGTTCTTTTAGCTAAAACTCTAAATGAGAGTCATTTCAAGTTTCACCTCTATAAGGCTTGATGAGAATTTTGTTGTTTTCAATTATTGAGATGTTGACTTTAACCACCCTTATAAATATTCTATCTGGCATAAGTATTCATAAAATAAGGATGTTCAGAGCATGCCTACTGATATTGCCAAGGTAATTTACATTAGAAGATAGTAAAATACTTTGCACAAATTATTTTATAACAGGATTTAGACAATGCCAGGGGATGGAGAAGTAATATGTCATGTTTGAAACACTATGTATTTTAATATGGACTAGAGAACACAATTTGATGTTACAAGGTTGTTAAACGTGATCTTTACTACAAAGTCCATCAGTGTTCTGTGACTCAGTACATCCTATATCATAACTCACATATGCAAATATAGCCTTAGTCTCACTGAGGAAGGAAGACTTAAAATGAAGTGGGGGTACACTTCATTGATCTGACCCTGACCAAGCCATTAACTCACAGGAGCAATAGGAGGAGAAATAGAAATTTCTGAATGTAGCTGTGGATCATCACCAAGTTATAGATGCTTTAACTTTCCTCCAATAGGAGTCAAAGTGACAGAAAAAAATGTGAACATCACAGTCTACCTTCAGGCAGCTCCAAGGAAGCCTGAGGCAGCTGTCAAAAGCACAGTGGAGGGCCAGTTGGAGCGCAAGTAAACAACACATTGTGAGATGACAGCAGGATTTCTCAACTCTAATGCTATTTGTGTCTTAGGGTAGTTAATTCATTCCTACACAGAAATGTCCCATGCGGTGTAAGGTATTTGGTTCTGTTCCTTACCTGTCTCACAAGTGACAATTTATCCTTTACTTCTGACAACGAACAGTATCACCAGACTTTGCCAAATATCATTAGGGAAATGTGGGTGTGGGAAGAAAGTTCCAGTTTCAAACCACTGGACAAGAGCAAAGGCAGAAAATCCACAATTGAGAAAAGAAGGAAGAAAACTAAGACTGGCTTAGAAGTAAAGATAAACCAGCACAAGAACAATGAGTTAATGCAATGATAGTGAATGGAGGAAATACTACAGACATTAGAGGAAAAATCTAGAGAATAGAGTACTAGATTTACTTTCACCAACAAGAAGACAAACACAGAGCTACAGATCTGCTACATTTACCTGCAAATATAAATTAATTGAACATAGGTGTCAAAGACTGAATGGCTCAGAAGGACCATTAAAGAAACACTGGGGAGGGCCAGGGATGTAAATCAGTTGCACAAGCACTTGTCTGGTAAGCACAAAATCCTGAGTTTGATCCCTGGTACCAAATAAAAAAATATTTTTATTTTTTATTTTTATTTATTTATTTATTTTTTTCCCGGGACCGGGGATTGAACTCAGGGCTTTAGTGCTTAGCGGCAAGCACTTACCCCACTGAGCTGTACCTCCAGCCCCTAAAAAAATATTTTTAAAAAGAACAACAACAATAAAAAAAAAAAAACACTGGGGAGGAATTCAAGTAGATCTTGGGGTATATGCCAGGCCATCAGTTGTTTGACTTTGATTCTCTATTAACTTCTAGGAAAAATCAAACAAAACCTTAGTTTTCCACAAATAGTGCAAGTACATTTGCCAAAGTAAGAGGACTTGATACCTGCAGGAAGACAACCTTTCTCTGGTGATCTGGGACTACTGTGTCCCAGTCTCTAGAGTTCGAGGTCATAGTGGCTCTTTGGAAGCATACCATGCCACCGCCTAGGCTAGGCTCATCTTAGTAGTAGCAGGAATCAATACTGCAATTATTTCCTTTTGTTTTCTCTCTGCTACTGTCCTGGGAGAGTTGTATGACGCTACCTGAATTCTTGCTTCCAGATCTCAGCGCATCTCCCTCTCCTCTGTGCAGAACCATCATCTACCCTGGACATGGCACTTTGTTTGCCCTCCTCAGCAGGTGAGTCTGTCACTGTCCTGATATTCACAAATGGAGATAACGTAGTAGTTGGAATTCTTCTTTCTTAGCTCCCATCACCAATCAACTGCAGGGTAGAAATGTGGTATTCAGTTAGTGCCCATTAGATAGTGTGTCCAGTTACAATAGTCACATTTTCATCACTGAAAGAATACTTGACATCAGCAATGTAAGAGAAGAAAAGATTTCTTTGGCTCATGCTTTTAGAGGTCTCATCCATGGGCACTTGGCTCCACTGCTGTTGGCAGGGCATCATGGCAAGGAGAGTGTGGTAGGGAAAACTGTTCAGGTCATGGCAGCCAGGAAGCAACAGAAAGTGAGAGAGGAAGAAGAGATGTAGAGGACAATATGTGTCCTTCCAGGGCATGAGCCACAGAGTACTACTCCCTCTAACTGTGCCACACACCCTGAGGTTTCCAGCATTTCTCGGTGCAATGCCATCTAGAGACCATGTCTTCAACACATGAGCTGTTGAAGAACATCTGATACACAAACCATTCTCATACATATGGTTTGTTTTTTTTTTTGTGACTCCTCATGTCAGCTCGGTGTTTAGATACATCCATTTTGCAGATGATGTGTTTAGCCTTGTTCAGTTTAGATTATCTCTCTAAAATTATAGAGCGATTATATAAACTGTAGATCTGCATTTCCGTGTATGCCCATCTCATTGAAGGCTTTTCATTTTTCTTGCTATTATTGCTTCCACCATGAAGAATCACCCTACTGGGCCGAGGATATAGCTCAGCCATATAAACCCCTGCCAGGCAAGTGCAAGGTCTTGAGTTTGATTCCCAGTACAGGAAAAAAAAGAGAGAGAGAGAAAAAAGAATCATCCTAGCGATCTCTAAACTTATTCAGAATTACTTGACGCCTTAATACAACAGACAGCTGGGAAGCACTCCACATTTCTGATTCAGTGGAACCTGGATGGATCCAGGAATTTACATTTCTATCAAATCCCAAGGTAATGTTGACTGTGTTATGTGGGGGTCCCCCTCAGCAATTATTGATTTAATAAACAAATACATTATATCTAAAACTATCCTTAAAGGAGAAATACAGTGTCTTATAGGATCAAAAAGTATAAAGAGAAAGTAGATCTCTTACAATTCTCAGGAAGAATATAATAACACAACTCACAGAGCCAGAGAAATCGGGAGAAATGAAGACAGGTATCAGAACAGAAACTAGAAAAAAAAAAACTGTAAATGTGAAAAGCTACAAAAAAGTCAAACATTTAACAGTGTCTGCATATCTTAATTTTTTCTTATGTTATTCTTGTTTCCTGTCAACAAAATTCCACGTAGTATATAACAAATTAACATTTAATCCATGAATAAATGTAAAAGCAATTTTTTCTTAGGATACTAGCTCTTTGAAAAGAAGTTGTTCATTTGAACATTTATTGAACTATTGATTTAGTAAATCTCTGTTGAATTCCCACTGTGTGGCACATGACACAACATAAAAGGAAAAGTGCAAATATTTCCAGCTCCCATGCTTGATATTACCAAGATTTCTTTTTAATTTCCACTTGTTTTGAATGCCTTTTACTATTCATTTTAGCTTGCTGTTTTCCTTATCATGAGTTAGTTACTAATTTACTAGTCCTGCCAGTGTATCAACTTTCAACTTTTTTCCTCTATGATTATTTTCTTTTACCATCTTTAGACTCTAATGTCGTTATTTCTGTCTTTTTCTATGTTTGGATATGCTATGTTGCTCTTTCCTTTCTCGTTGCACTCTTAACTCATTAATTTGGAGACAAAGATGCTTACGACTTAATAGTTCCACTAAGTATCTTACATATATTAATAGGTACCAATTTTACCTTCATTCTAACATAAAAAACAATTTTATATTTATTCAGACCAAATTCAGAATCTAGTATAGATGCATATTGATTGTTGTAGCTTCCTAGTGACTGGGTCTTTTATCATTAATATACAATTATCTTAATAATAAAGTTCTTTGGTCAGTTTTATTTTCATGAAATATATTTAATGAATGTTATGATGTTAGTTTCCTGCTGATCTCTGTATTTCCATATATATACAGAGGCATTTTTATATATGATTACACACACATATATGCATGTAACATACATAATTATAGAAACATTTGTATATGGCTATATAAAAATGTACTTTTTCCCCCAAAAATGTCCATTTTACCCATATCTACTCAGCATATGGGTAGCTATCCCCTTTCAACACTGGACAAATGTAGAATAATACTTTTCAGCTATTTACCTACAACATATTAAGCACACTTCTTTAACTTTGTTATTATTAAAGAGTACACTTATGGTATTTTAAAAATACCTTACAAAGTCGGAACTTTGCTACCCTTCTGATTTAATTTCTAATCCACTTTCTCTTACACAGTGCTGGACTTCTTGGTCTGCTCCTTACACCTGGAACTCACATGTTTCTTTCTCAAGTTTTCACTGCTGGCTGCATTCGAATATCAACCCCTCACCTGTTGCACTTCATTAACTATTCCCTTCTCCAGCATGCCTTTTCATTTACTATTAAAAACGCATTGTTGTTTTGGTAGAATGTAACTTTGTTGCCTGAAGACATTCATAGTTCTGCGGAATACGGTTTTTTTTAATTGAACACTTTTCTCTAAGAAACTAGCAAAGATATAACTTATGTTTGTAAGAGTGATTGGGCTTATTAAACCTGGGTCAGTGGAAAAAAGAAAAAGAAAGAAAACTAGACTGAATGGCTACAGGTTGCAGTATGTAGCACATTAGATACACTGTTCCAGCAACTACCTTTCCTTCTTCGCTCACGGAATTTGTCAGAGAAGGGGTAAATTTCAAAAAGAAAATTTCCTTTCTCCAAGTAATTCTTTTCTCATTTCTTGGAAATCCCTGTGGTATTAGAGTTAGAATCAAGCACCACAGGAAGCTCTCTTTTGTGGTGTGGTAATTGATTTAGACTACTGTTAAGGCATTATCTTTTGTTGGTGGTTTTCTCCCTCTGGTGACACATAAGCCTTTCAAAATAACTTCAAGTATTTTAAGAATGTCATCTCCAGGGCCTTTCTTTATTATATAAAACTTCATAACTTAAATTGTATGTCAGTTGTGAAGACTCTGTGCCAGCAGTTGAGAGGTTTGGGTTTCATAAGGGGTCAAATAATGTGTGAAGATCAGCTGGTGCAGTAATCCAAATATCAGAAGCACACGTGCTTCCCTATTTCTCAGGAAAATATATTAATTAATATTTTCTTTCGTTCTTAAAGACAGTATGCAGAATCTTACGAGTTGTGAATTCATTTGCCTGGCAATTTAGGAGCTTTTGAACTGGACTATAAAACATAAAATACTCTTTTAAAGATTTCTTGAAGAGGAATTCTAAAACTGTACATTATTTTTGCACATTATATACTTAGCTTTATAATAGTTTACCTTTTATGTTATTTCAGTGGAATGATGTAGGCTATTTATATTTTCTTTCAAATAGTGTGCGTGTGTGTGCACGTTACTTAAAAAAACTTATTTCAGTATGTTATGCTTAATTAAAGGATTATTGCTTTCGTATATGCAAACATATTGACATAGGACAAACTTTTCAAATTATCACTTGATCTCATACACATATACCACTGTATTTATTTTAATAAGTTAGAATGCATTGTAAGTAAAAGCAGTTAAAAGAACAAACCATGTGAATTCTTTTTTAAATTTACTTTGAAAATAAAGGAAGGAAAGCATATTGATAAGCAGACATCCATTTACAAAATAGCGTAAGAACAATACAAATAATCCAGAGTTACAGAAAAAGGAGTAGGACATTATCAGTGATTATTGTATTGCACATTGAATCTTCAAAGTGGTTTCTCAGGAAAGCAGACATATGGAAGATTGATCAAAAAATTAATCATTAACTGTTCCTCTTGGTAAAGTGATAGAATTCAGTAATACAACTATGTTAGCTATCCTATATATACATACATATATAATTTCCCTTTCTTTTGTTTCTCTTTTCCCTCACCCTAGTTGTCCTTTAATTTTGAGCATGTTCCTTTCATTTCACAGTGTCTGTCCTACCTCCAAATTTTTATTCACTCTTTCAGGTTCTTACACTAGTGAGACAATACATTGGTTACACATGCAGGTCTTATTTATTTAACTTATGAGTATGGTCTCTCGTTGTGACCATTTACCTATAAAAGTCTTGAGTTTATCTTTATTTATAGCTGAGTAATATTCCATTATATAAAAGTACCACAATTTTTTATCCAATCCTCAGTGGACGGACATTTGGTTTTCTTCCACAATTTGGCAATTACAAATTGCACTGCTAGGGTAATTGAACTTCTGATGTCTATTGGTTTATTGAAAGGAACAGTCAATGCTTAAATCTCTCTTTTACCAATTTTGTATGCTTAGATCTGGTAATCTGAACAACTAATTTGAAGGCAACAATATGCAATATAACAACCATTGCTAAATTCCTACAATCTTGATTAGTGAAACTGTATTGTTTCTAATTTTTTTATTATCATTTGTTCTTAATTGTTTGATCAACCTTGCATTCTTACATGTGGTAATCTGAGCAACTTCGTTGAAGATAACAATATGTACTGTAACAACCATTGTTAATTTCCTATCATCTTGTTTTGAAAGTCTGTATCACTTTTACTGGTTTTTGTGTTTTGTTTTTATCTTTGTTATTTTGTTTTCTTTTCTCTTTAAAATAAAAAAAATGCACTGCTATAAACATGGGTGCACATACATTGTGGTAGTATGATGTTTTTAGACCTTCTGGGAAAATGCCCAGAAGGGGAATAGCTGGGTTGAATGGGACATCCAGATCTAGTTTGCTGAGGAATCTCCAAACTGAAGATGAATCTCCACAGTGCATTCATCAGTTGCATTCCCACCAGGAGTGGAGGAGAGTTCCTATTTCTCCATAGCCTTGCCAGCACTTGTTATTGGTTGATTTCTTAATGATAGCCATTCTCACTGGGGTAAGGTGAAATCCCAGTGTTGTTTTAATTTGCATTTCTTGAATGGCTAATGGTGTTGAACATCTTCTCATGCATTAATTTGCCATTTCTATTTCTTTTTCTGAGAAGTGTGTATTCATGTCAGATGCCAATTTTTGGATTGGGTCTTTGAATTTGGGGGAGCTGATGTTTTTAATTCTTTATATGTTCTAGAGAGAAGACCTTTGTCAGTGGGACAGTGAGCTAAAATTTTTTCCCAATTTGTGGGTTTTCTTTTTACTCTGCTGGTGATTTCTTTAGATGTGCAGAAACTTTTCAGTAGGATGAGATCCCGGTTATTGATTCTCTGAAATATTTCCCGTGCAGTTTGTTTTTTGTTCAGAAATTCTTCAAGATTTTTACCTACTTTTTCTTCCAATAGATTTAGTGCTTCTGTTTTAGTATTGAGATCTGTGATCCATTTTGACTTGAGTTTGGTGCATGGTAATAGATTTGGTTCTATTTTCAGTCTTTGGCAGGTGGCAAGCCAATTTTTCTAGTACCATTTATGAAAGCACCATTTATGAAAAATGTCATCTTTCTTCCAGTGAGTTTGTTTGGCTTCTTTGTCAAAGATTAGATGGCTCAGTGTGTTTGAGATTGTGGCTGAATCTTTCAGTCTGTTCCATTGGTCCTCTGGTCTGTTTTTTGCCAGTACCAGGTTGATTTCATTACAGTAGCTTTGTAGTATAGTTTCAGGTCATGGATTGTGATTCCACCTGACTTGTCTTTGTTACCCTGGATTGCTTTTGCTATTCTGAATCTCTTCTGGTTCCAGATGAACTTTAGGGATGTTTTCTCTAGATCTGTGAGGTATGCTAATGGTAGCTTAGTGGGAATTGCAGTGAATCTGTACAACAATTTTGGTAGTATCGCCATTTTCACAATGTTCGTTCTTCTTATCCATGAGCAAGGAATATTTTTTCATTTATTGAAATTCTCTTTGATCTCCTTTTTCAGAGTACTGTAATTTTCACTGAATAGATCTTTTACTTCTTTTGTTAGATTGATTCCTAAATATTTCAATTGCTTGGATGCTCTTGTGAAAGGTATGGTTTCATTAATTTCTCTCTCAGTCAGTTTGTTGTTTGTGTATAGGAATGTTATTGATTTTTAAGTGTTGACTGAATTCAGCTGTACTGCTGAATTTGTCAGTTAATTCAAGGAGTCTTCCTGTAGAGTTTTTGGGGTCTTCCATGTGGCATATCACCTCATCTGCAAATAGTGATAATTTCACTTCTTCCTTTCCTATCCTTATTCCTTTCATTTCTCTCTCTTGTCTAATTTCTCTGGCTAATGCTTCCAGAAATATGCTGGATAGGAATGGCTACATCCACTTAGTAATATGTTGGCTGTTGGTTTGTCATAGATGGCTTTGATCAGATTGACATAAAGACTATCTATTCCTATTTTCTGTAGAGTTTTAATAAAGAACACATGTTGAACTTTGTCAAAAGCTTTTTCTGCACCTATTGAGATGATCCTGGGTTTTTTGTCTTTGGCTGTATTGATATGATATGTAAAATTAATTGATTTGCAAATATTGAGCCATGTCTGCATTTCTGGAATGAATCTAACTTGGTCATAGTGTATGATTTTCTTAATGATTTCCTGCATTCTATTTTATAGTATTTTATTGAGTATCTTTGCATCTATGTATATTAGGGAGATTGGTTCATAGTTCTGTTTCTTGGCTGGGTCTTTCTCTGGTTTTGTTATCAGTATAACGCTTGCCCCCAGAAAACAAAGAGAATTGCTTCCTTTTCAATTTCATTGCTGGTATTAAATATTCTCTGAATTTCTTGTAAAATTCTGCTATGAATCCATCAGGGCCTGGGCTTTATTTTGTTGATAAGCTTTTAATCATGTTTTCTATCTATTAATTGTTATTGAGTTTTTCTGGATTTTTACAACTTCTTGATTCAACTCTGGTAATTTGTACTTTTCTAGGAATCTTTCCACTTCTTCTGAGTTTATATCCTATTGTAGTAAAGATTTTCAAAGTAGGTATTAATGATATTTTGAATTTCTGTAGGATCTGTAGTGATTCCATCCTTTTCATTCCTTATTGCACAAATATCAGTTTTTTTCCTTTCTTTTTTGATAAGGTTGGCTAGGGATTTATCAATTTTATTTATTCTTTCATAGAACTAACTCTTTGATTCATTAATTTTTTGTAGGATTTTCTTCCTCCAATTGCATTAATTTCTGCCCTGATCTTTACAATCTCTTGCCTGCTTTGGGCTTTTGGCTTGACTTGTTCTACTTCTTCTAAAAGCTTGAGGTGCAGCATTAGGGTAATTATTTGTTCTCTTTCTGTTTTCCTTGTGTGTGAGTTCACTGCTATAAATTTCCCTCTGAGGACTGCTTTCATTGCATCCCACAGGTTCCAGTAAATTGTATCTACATTTTCATTTGTTTGTGGGTATTGTTTGATTTCTTCTTTAATATCTTCTGTGACCCATTGGTTGTTCAGGTGGTTGTTATTTAATTTTCAAGTGTTTATGGAGTTTTTGGAGGTCCTTTTGCCTTTAATTTTCAATTTCATTGCACTGTGGTGAGATATTATGCATGGGATAATTTGAATTCTTTTGCATTTAGGTGGGTATGCTCTATGCGCTAGATGTGGTCTATTTTAGAGAAAGTCCCAGCTGAGAAAAATGTGAATTCTGATGTTGTGGCCTGGAACATTCTGTATACATCTACCAAGTCCATTTGTCCACAGATTTGGTTCAGATTTGTTATTTCTTTGCTGATTTTTTGTCTAGTTGACCTATCTGTTTCAAAGAGGTGTTGATATCCCCTGTTATAATAGTGTTATTAATTATCTTGGTTTTTATGTCTGTTAACATTTGTCTTGTGTAGTTTGGTGCTGTGATATTTGGTGCATACATATTTATGTTTGTAATCTCATCCTCTTGCAGTTTTCCCCTCACAAGCATTTAGTGGCCCTCTTTATCTCTTTGATTTTTCTCAGTTCAAAGTTACATTGTCTGCAAACATAATACCTACACCTGCTTTTTCTAGGTTCCTGTTGCATGAGAATTGTTGTCCATCCTTTGACTTTCAGTCTATGGATTTCCCTTTGAGTAAGATGTGTTTCCTATATGCAGCATATTGCTGAATTTTGTTTCTTAATCCACTGTGCCAGTCTGTTTCTTTTTACTGGTGAATTGAGGCATTTACATTTCTGGTTATAACTGGTATGTGTTGGTTTATCATTGTCATGTTATTTACTTGCTGTTGGTTTCCTACTTTTTCTATCTGTGTAATTGCTTACTCTGCTTGAGGGTTCCTTTCTATTGTTCTTGAAATTGCAGTCCTTTTTTTCTCTGTCTAAAATAGCTTTTAGTATTCTTTGTAAGGATGGTTTGGCACTCATGAAGTTCTTCAACTGTTCTTTGTCATGGAAATATTTTATTTCTTTGTTAAACTTACAGGATAGTTTGACAATATACATCAGTCTTGGTTGGAAGCTGTTTTCTTGTAGAACCTATAATACTTTGCCCTAATCTCTTTTCAGTTGGATGGTTTGTGTTGAGAAGTCTGACATGATTCTGATGGGCTTTCCTTTATAGGTGATCTGATTCTTTTCTCTAGCAGCTTTTAATATTCTGATTTTTTGCTGGAGATCTCAGATCTTGATTATTATATGTAGTTTTATTATGGTTATGACTAGTTAGAGTTCTATATGCCTCATTTACTTGTATCTCAGGTGCTGTTTCTATGCTTGGGAAATTTTCTGCTATTATTTCTGCAAATATTCTTTTTATGTCATTTGTGTCACCTCCTGTTATTTCATTGACTCCTATTAGTGTAACATTATTTCTTTTGCCTCTTCTTGCAGCTATTGAATTGATTTTTCCTGGATCCTTGTTGATTTTAAGGGATCCTTTTTTTCATGATCGCTAGATGCCATGCTGTCTTCAAGATCAGAAATTCTATCTAGGGTTCATTTAAGAGGATTTGCCAGTTTTCAGTGGAAGTTTTGATTTCTTGGGAATCTCTTTGAGTCTGTTTCCTGTGTTCTAGTTCATTTCTGTATTGTTCATATAATGTTTCCATCCGTTGCCTATGTTCATCTTTTTTTTTTATCAATTTCTTCTCTAGATGTGCTGAGCAATTCTTTCATTATTTTTGTCATTGCCCTTTTTTGCCTGAGAGATTACTTCTGATCTGATCTCTTCTATGGCCTGATGAAGTTGTTTCTTTATTTTCATTGCAATGATTTCAGCAATTTCAGGTGTGTGTTTACAAAGTTGTCCTATGTCAGTGTCTCTTGGACTTGTTATGAGTGGGGTGGGGTTCTACAATTGCCCTCAGTCCTTTGTCGTGTTTTATGCTGGAGGCAGAACACTCAGTCTCCCTCTTCTCTGGCAACTCAGCAAAGGTCACTAGTGTCCCTGGTTTTCCTCATGGTCAGGCCTGCCTCTCAGTGTCCTCTGAGATGCACTGATTAGTCTGGGTTCTACTGGCAGATGGTGATGTGTACCTAGCTCTCCCAGGTCTCAGACATGAAATGTTTTGTCAGCTGATGGAAGACTGTCTGTCCCAGTGTCTCTTGCAGCTCAGGGCATGTGTAGGACCCAGAAGCAGGCTGCATTGGTGGCGCAGTCATGGATCAGTGGTCCTGTGTGTCCAGGCAGTTGAGGGAGTAGGCAAAACCCAGACATGAATTGCAGGGTCAATAGTTGGTGGACAACGTGATGCCATGACTGCAGGCAGCTCAGGGCATGCACAGGAGCCAGATGTGTGCTGCGCCAGCAGTGATCACAGACCTCCTGGGACTGTGACCTCCAGAGGGTCATGGCACAAGTAAAGCCCAGATGCCAACCATGGTGCTAGCATTTTTAAAACCCTCTGTTATAGTTCCTCCGGTGGCCCAGGGTAGACATAGAGAGGGCCCAAATGTGAATCCTGATGTTAGCAGTTCTTGGCCTACTGAGTGAGGATCTCCTGTCTGTACTGGGTGCATGGAGAGTGGAGACTCAGAAACCCTGTGAAATCTATTTAGTCCAATTCTTTTTGTTCATATTTAAATGAAGGATATACTTGTCAAAAAACAAGTTTGAATTTAGACTTCATCCATGTGAAATACGTTTTTAATTGTTTTCAAAGGTGTAAACTTAAAATAATTTAAATTTGGAAGTCAATTTTGAAATATTTGTGTTCTTGCTTGATTGTGGTGAATGCTGAAGTAGTGTTTCTTTTGCAGCAAAAATACCTATGTAAAATTTAATTGGGGAAGAATTGAAAATACTTTTACATTTATCACTGATTGATTAATTGATCTACTCATTACACATTCCAAACTCCCTATAACCAAATTATCTAATGTCTCCTGAGTATTTTACATGAGTAAAGCAAAAATTCTAGAAAACCAAGAATATATGTTTATGGTAAATGTTGTCAAATAGTGCATGATCTGCCAAATGAATTATATTCTTATAATGAATGAATTGTAGCATGTTTACTTTTCTCATTTAGAAAATGCTTGGAAAGTTTCCTTCAGCAAGCCTCCTACTTTTGTAAAGCTTGGACCTAACAATTATATGCAATATTTTAAGTGTTCATCTTTTGACAGTTATATAAATATGCACATAATATGATGGCTGTTACCTCATGGAAGATGAAGATTTAAATCTTTATTACCATAACTATATAGGAAACATTTTTGAACCATAACATGGAATAAAATATCTTGCAGATTGTTCTTCCTAACCGTTGACAGTGCTCGTTGTCTCACTGTGACACAGTGACCTGTTTCTATCTCTGTCTTTCATTCTAAGCTCTTGTTGTTTCTCTCCCCTGCACTACAGTCTTACTGCCTTGCCATTAGAAATGATAACTAACATGAGTTAAAATTATTAAAAAGATTTTTGACTTTTTTGTAGCCTATTGTAGGATTTACTGTTTACCAAGTTTAATAGGCTGTATCTGCAGATGTGTGTTCAGTAGCTTTTGGGTATTCATACTTGAGTAACATCTTTCTTTTCTAGGGCTCAGTGGACTAAGTTCCTGCCTGACAAGGGCAAGGTCCTGAGCTCAATTCCCAGTACCAAAAATATCTTTCTTTGTATATGATTACATCCTCTAATACACATTATATACATATTTAGAATTGCTTTTACCTATTTATGAATCGATCTCTTCATCATGTCCGTCCTTGTCTGATTTTACTGCATTTAAATATAGTAGCTCTAAAGAAAAAATGGCTATTTCTGCTGTGAATTTGCTGTTTATTCTATCCATTTTATTCCATTCTATATGTGTTTTTACTTAAAATGGGTTTCCTATAAACATCATCATATAGTTGGGTCTTTTTGTTTACTTATTTATTTAGTCTATTCTGCGCTCTAAAACTTTTAGTTGGATTACTGAACACTTCCATGTAAGGGAATTATTGATGAGTAAAATATTTCTGTGTCTATTTTTGAACATATTTTATTGTTTTATTTTCATTCATTTCTTCTTTATTCTCTGTAGTATAGTTTTCCTTTCTCGTTAAGAATACATATTTAATATTTTCTCACAATTCATATAATCTTCCTTCATTACTCTTCTTTCATTTTTATTCCTCTTCTGTGTATTTGTAAGGAATTGATCTTCAAAGTCTATAGTTATTTCCACTCAACTGTGGAAGATACCATAAGTCACATTTGCCACATTCAGCCGTATGTTCATTGTAACTGTATCAACACTAAAGGATGATCCGAGCCTAGGCTTGTCTGCAATCCATAGCGGAGGTTTTGTTCAGGTTGCACCAAAGAAAAATGTCACTTGAAATTGTATTTTGCGGGATGCACTGGGAAAAATATAATATTGAGTGAAATAAACAACTCAAGCAAACTGAAATACTGTATGATAGGTCTTATTTCAGTAAGGAAAAACGTAAACAAAGAGAACAATGAAGGACGGAGAGAAGGAGCCAAAGGAGTGGAACTCTCACATAAAGGAAGGGGTCCAAGAGATCACAGCTGAGCAGTGCAGAGGGAGTGGAAAGAAGTAGAACAAAGATATGCTGTGTACAGGAATCTAACAACTTCAAGGGCTATAAACACTATATACCATAAACTAGCGTTAAGATAAATAGTAAGAATGACAATGGGGGAAAGGAATTAGAGGAAGAGAGTGGAGAGAGAGGAAATTTTTAAAAGTTGTGATTTGTACATGTACCCACTTCCCAAGATGACTGCCAACAGCACGTACTGCAAATGTTGAAAAATGTGCCAAATACAAATGTAGTTTACCCCAGAAAACTCTGCCTGCAGTTTGGGTAGGCTGAGATGCCTTATCTACAATCATCAGATTGTGGTCAGATATTATAGGAAACTTACTGGGTCAGAGACTATTTACTATGGATTAGCTTCAGGATTTCAAGCCACACCTGTGACTTCCAGTGCTGCAAACTCAGGTCATTATCTGGGCACACATCCCCCCAAAACCACAACATCACTCTGATTATGGCCCATACTGCCATGAAATGCTTCCTGCTAAGGTGCACATGCTGTCTAAAATTGTTATAACCAAGCACAGATTATGCTCAGAAATCCGATAGACTAAGAAGAAATATCTGTCCCTGGTACCAGGACTGTTCCATGGGCAAGTCAACAAATAGAGGCCATTACACCTGCCTAATGTTGTTACAAACCCCAACGTTAAATCCCAAGAGGAAATCCTGTGCTTGCTACTCTGCCCTACTCCCAGTGAGTTGAGTATTGCTCTATTTGTGAGAGTGGTTTGAGGACTATCGTGCAACATAACGTTGAGGCTTAGATGATGAGCACATAACTTTGGCTGACAAAGCTGATGATAATGTGTGCTGTAACTAAGGCTTAGAGACGTAGAGGTCTATGCAGTGTGTTTTCCTGTTTTAGTATTAGACTCCTCCACCATTCATATTTGGTGTCATGTTACCATGTACTAGAAATGGCCTCTATGCCGTGGATGGCAATGATTTTCAGTGATGTAATCCCAGATTCTCTGAGGACAAGGAGATTAATTCAGGCCCCCTTCAAGGCTGGCAGTGGGGTAACCCCAATTATAAGTCTGTCTCACCAACATGCAGGTCTCTTCATGACCCTGAGGCATGACTCTGAACTCCGCTCTGGGTGGGTAGTTCTTGGTTTCTGCTCAGTGCTGAGTCTCTCCGTGGCAAGCCCAGCACAGAGTTCCCAGTCAAAGTGCTGTGCTGTCTTTGTGCTCTTGTTGACACTGGGTGGGGTCGGGTGTCTTCTCTGCCACACCTTGGGTTGAGAGTAGCAGAACCAATCCCTTAGGCACCTGCATGCTACAGTTCCAATGGTCCAGTCCAGGGTATTGTCCTAGTCGAAGGAGACAGGGGCTTTTTCAAGCCCTGGATTTCAAGTATACATCTGAGATTTCATTTTGTTTGCTTTCCACCAGTCAGAAGCACCTCCTTTCTTCTTGGAGTTGTAGGAGAATCTTTTCTTTTTAGTTTGCTATAGCCAGGCACTCTGGTCTCTCATCTGGCATGTTTAGCTCTTCTGATGTTACAATGGTATATCAATGGCTGTCCCAATGTTATGTGACAGTGGGCCCGGGTCTTCATTAGATACTAGCCTTCATCTTGCCCTGCTCCCTACAAGTGTTATTACTTAGTAAAGCTGTATTAGTAATTTTAAAGCTTTTGATGTTATATGCAATTATCACACCAAATTGTTCTACTTATTTTAAGAGAGATAAATCTCTTTAAAGCCATTACTTTATAAGTCACTGAAAATTATTCTTCTCTCTCCATTTTACTAGTTATAATGTATTGGCTATGAGTAAATATTGGTATGAGGAAAAAAGTATTTTTCTTATTCTCCATTTGTTTTTGTTCTTTGAGTAGGAATAGATATGGCAACCTATTATAAAGCAATCCTGAGTAGAGATTCAGTTTTACAATCATAAGCATCTTCTATATATTTGTATCTGTAATTTTTAAATGGTTCTATGATAGTATTAACATCCTTGCATCTTTCACTTATTTAGAGGTGGACTGGCCTCTACCTTCTTTCCAAGATGAATGACTGGTTTGGATAGATTGTCTTAATAGGAAAAAAATGATGATTTTGAACATTTCCTGTTTCATCAGTTACAAATCAGAGAATTATGTACATTTACTGCAAAGTGCTGATTAAGTCAAGCCTAATTGTGCACTTGAAAAATAATCACAGAAGGTAAGGTTTTATCAGATTTTTTGGATCAGGTATGGCTGAATTTTAGTTCAAAACTTGATGTATTATTGCACTACCATAAATGTCTGATTTGATTGATTGGTGTCTTGCAATAGTTTTTGCAGCCCACAAAATTTTATTGAGTCAGACAAAATGTATAAAACTCCTTAAAAGCTGTCAGCATTTCTCTTGGGTCTTTCAAAGCTATCATACATATAACAAAGAGTAGGTCTAAAGAAAGACAAGATGTTTCCTGATTTCTAGATGAAAGTAACTTAGAAATTGCATAATTCTCTAACTACACCTTTATTAATAGCTAAAACTAATCAATATGCTCAAGAGTTAGAATCATTTCAGTAACCCTGAGATTCTGTGTTTGTAGCTCTATGAGACTAGAATTCATTCATAGTGCACAAAATACTTCTGAAAGAAACACGGTAATTGATTTAAAAGATAGGAGTGAAATAGAATTTCAAAAGTATAAATCAAAAAGCATGTTCATAAAGACCTATGTTTTAGGTGAATTAGGATGTTTAGCAGCTTATTCAATAAGAATGAAAAGAGATAAATTTTGAGACATATTTGTAGTCTTATCAAATTCCAGAGTACCCAGGTCTCACTCATTACATTGGTAGCTGGATATAGTAAAACACAGTATTTCTTCTAAAAATAATACCATGGGAGCATCACTACATCAGAGTTTAGTTAGAAAACTTCTGGAAAGCGGGACACCACCAAACACCGAATGTGCTACAGTGAAGTCTTTCTGTCATTTCTGCCTCGCAGTGGAGTGGAACTGGCGGCCAAAAGCGAACACAAACTGATTGCCTTTCCTTTTGCATGCAGCAATTTTTGCTTCAGGGGCTTATTACTTACCTTGAGAGTGCATAGCAAAATGCTGCACTGAAAAAGTTGCATTTGCATTATCAGGTGACATTCTTAATTGAACACTACTATAGAGAAATTATATATTCATTGCATAATTTATAAATGGACTATTTTTCATATTATAACATAGGAATTAATATGTTGAATTTATTTGTAATACTTCAGGTTAAATTATCCTTTCTAAGAGAAGTATTCTTGATTTTCCCAGTGAGTTTTCACAACTGACTTTGTAGAAAATTTATATTTAAATATAGTAACTATATAATTAAATCTGATATATCATAAGTCAAGATATATATATATATATATATATATATATATATATATAAATTTTAGTAATATCCACGAACTCTGAAGAGAAAATCCTCACAATCTTCATTTTCTTGTCCTTTATGTTTGGTATATTGGTGCATAATCACCAAAATTAAATGTAATTATATTTTCCATAAAAGTAAAACTGTTAAGAAATACGAAAGCCTTTTTCTTTCTTGTGTTTTTATTTCTTAGAAATTATTTCTTTTTAATTCCATATATGAAGTATATTGCAAGTAAGTGATAGAAACTCTTAGTTTAAAAACATTGTGCAGTTGTATCATAAAGAGCAGTTTGACTGAGAATAAATGAGATATATACTGAAAGGAATATGGTATCTAGAGTAGATCCCAGAGAAATTATCTGAATATAAAAATGGAAAGTTCAAAATATCCCATTATATAGAAACTATTAGTATTTTTTAGTTTCAAATATTTTTAACCACAGAGGAGACTAATGTATTTTCAGAGTTAAAATAACCTTTGCACAAAACCTTTGTGATTTAAGAGTTGTACAGTATCCCTGAGCTCAGCTTTGCACAGCTTTAAAGAACACATATAATGCACAATGAAGTACAATTGGTTTGAAAAGTAAATGAAATAACACTTGTACACTTTCCTCTCACAATCAGTTCAATAACTAGAAGTTTTATTCTTCAAACACTTTGACACACTATACATTGGATTGATCTACTGTTCTCAGCTTATGTAAGAAAGCAAGAAAGATGAGAGAGGTGTCACTCAAACATGTCAGCACTTTATCTGTACATTTTGAAGACACATTTATCACCCTGCATACATCAAAACATCGTTTCAGGTTAGGTTTATTTTCAGTTACTCCCTCTCTCCTGCCCTGGCAGCATTTTAACATATTGCTATCTATTTTCTGGAATGGTGCAAAAGAAGAAAATAAAAGTTTTTTTTAATGAAAAATAATTTGTATTCATTTTCTTATATTTTTAAAAAAATTCATTTGATATTTATGGGACATAGCATCACAATAAACCAGTGGTGAATGCAGAGAATCTCAGACTTATTTGGCCAAGAAATCTCCTACCATGATCCAGTTTTATCTTATACTTTAATGTTTTATATCCTTAGGGCAAATGATGTTTATGGTATCTGACAAGATTAGTTGTCTGAATTCTAGAAGGAATGCAACATCCGAAATAAAACTCCGGCCATTTAATTTCAGAGGCGTACGCAAGCTGAAGCCTGTTTGTTAATTCTTATATATAAATATGAAGAAACTAAGTCAATGAAAAAAGGACATAAGGCTGATTAGTTTTATGTATGCAAATCATCATGAAAATACATATGAATATCTAATTTGGAAATTGGCCTAAACTGGCATCATTGTGTTTCACGTCCATGAAGCCAGGCAGCTCGAGGGCCTGCTGCACTTAACTGTAGACATGCCTAAGCATTCAGCCGTGCCAATTTCCAGTGCACACAAGTGAGTCTTGGACTGGAATGGGAAAATGCAGGTGTATCTTTGTACGTGCCTAAAACCAATTCCAGGTTTTGCTTTCTATGTCCAAACACACAGCTCTGAGAAACTGTTTCATTCCTTCAGTTTTCACTCACCGTTTTTCAAAACAGAGCTTATATATATTATCATAGAGATTTTGTAAAAGGAAGTATCGCCATTAACTGTCACTCAATATCATGTAATAAATCAATCCTGCAAGGTGAAAAATAATGAGATAATATTAAACATATATTCAAGTGAAATAAAAGTATATTGTAAAGACTCTTTTGAGAACAATTGTAAGACAAATTAAACCATATTTTATCCTTTGACTTGTTCAGAAAAGAAATTTAATACATTTATACAAATACAATGAAGTTTATACATTTATCTCCTTAATTTTATATTGATTCTTGTTCAAATTGAGTGCTTTACATTTTCCCATATATCATACCCTTAAGAGACCATTTAAAGCACACGTGGTGGCTTGTATTTCACTGCGATTACCCCCAAGATTTGACTGTCCTTAAGGTAGCACAGCAGACATTGGATGGAAGGATAGTATCCCCACCTCTTCCACTCTGCAAGCATGCAGATCAGATACGCTCATCTGTTTTCCACGGCATTCCAAGCTGCCCGGCTCAAAAGGGACTCGGTGAGGGCTGAGCACCTGATATCAGCATGTACCAGGTAGCATGAGGGAAAGCAGAGAGAAAGTGGTTCCTGCTGAACTTTCCAGATGGCAGGGTAGAAATCAGTAAACACAGTATTGTCTCCCTAGTATAAGAACCTGAAAGAGAAAATATCTGAAAGGGACAATAGATGTTGTGAAAGGGAAAGAAATTGCTCAGTAGGAAAGCACAACTGGGATGAGGGAAAAGAGAAAAGAAAGAAAGAAGGAAAGGAAAAAAATACATGTATATACACACAGGATGGCTAAGATAATTGTACTACTAATTTCTATTGGTTCAATGAAAGGAACAGTTAATGTTTAATTGTTTGATCATTCTTCCATACTTGTATCTGGTAATCTGAGCAACTACTTTAAAGATAAGAATAAGTAATACATTAACCATTGTTGATTTCCTATCATCCTATTTTGAAATTCTGTATCGTTTTTATACTTTCTGTGTTGTTTTGTTTTTGTCTTTATCTTTGTTATTTTGTTTTTGTTGCTTTCTTTTTAAAATAAAAAGAAGGAATCAGTGTATACCCACTCCGCAGCCACAGAAGAACCTCAGCATGAAGAGCAGAAGTGAGCTGAGTCAGGAAGTGGCAACAATATGGACGCTCATGACTTCATCTTTCCTTTATAGTCACACACGCCTGAGAGAAGATCTCCCGAGAGTCGTTTATCAGCTGTAGGAGAGTGTAAAATTGTTCTTTTGCTTCAGTTGGTTTTAGTCTGTTATTTGAAACTAAAGATGATTTACATTAAGGAAGATAAGAGGCTTTCTTCATGCTGCACTCTTTTACAATATTACAATATTTATATTAATAACATTTATAAGGTTATGGAAAAACTGCAAATAATAGCATACCTTGCCATACAAGGGATAATCCTAAAATAACACCTGCTATTGCCATTTAATAAATCTTGTGATTAAGAGTTGTCACACTAAGGAGTGGTGCCATTTTTCCAATAGATATTAATGTGGTTATTTCAGTAAGAGATACAAGCCATGGGGAGTAGATAGATATAAATATTTATAAAACAAATAGACTTACAATGTCTATGATTACCATTTGTCATAAATATGATAGAAACTTGTTTTTATCCTTATATCTTGACAGATTTCTTACATAATAAGTAAAAATTCAATTGTAACCCACTTCCTTGATTTATGGATAGCTCGATAGATTGGGCTGCTTTTAATTGTGCCATAGAGTTGATGGATTATAAACAAATTCTCAGTGCAACTTCACTTGTTGGAAAGAGGCTAAGAGCTCTCTAAGATCTCCTTTGTATGGGAACTAATGCCTTCCATTGTCTGCCCAGTCACCAGACATCTCTCCATCTCATCACATTAGGGTTTGGTTTCTAATGTACAGGTTTTAGAGAACAGGCAGCACAAACATGTAGCACATGATCAGGATAAGGTAAATTTTAATTCTGCCTTTAGTTATGAAATCTGCTTCGATTTATCTCTATTTCTTTGTTTAAATGGTTTGCATTAAAGAGTAAATATTGCTTAATAACATTGGTATGTTTAACGTCATCCCCCCATCTAGGTGAATGTGGCTTGCAGAGAAGAATCTTACATAAATAAAGTCTGACAGTCTGAGTGGTGCTGGAAGTTTAGCACGACACACCTCTCAGGTTAGAAGGATGGTGTCACCATAAAGCTCCTATTTTATGCTCTGACTCACCATTGCTTGAAACTGATTCAGGACTTAGAATTGCTGTGTTGACTCGGAAAGTTCAATCACAGTCTCTCACTGCATATTTTTTCCTACTCTATGAATAGATATCCTCTCTTAAGTACAGAAGGCCCAAAGAAACAGCTCCTCATTTCCATTGCATGTTGGAATTGCATTTCCATTGCATGTTGGAATTGCATTTCCATTGCATGTCATTTGCATGTTGCAACAAAGCCCCGAATTACAGATTGCATGTTGAGGTCCCACCAAAGGTACACACTTTGCTAATTTTAGTCTCTTATTGTGGGGAATGGTACCCATAGTCCAGTCACATGATTGTACTTGTAGATAACAAAATGCTATAAAAAGTCTGTTGCTGAATTTCAGTAACTTGGAGACATTTGGCTATTTGGACTGCTTATAATTGGATGGGACCCTGGACTATCTCTAAGTAATGTCAGAATGCAGTTGTGGCTGAAACTCTTGGGCAGTCTGCCTCCTCCTTCCAGACGGATAAGCACAATTCTTTGAAACTATTGCTGCCTTATTCTAGCAAACATGACCATTATTATTCTACCTCATTCTCTTTGTTTTGAACCTGTCTTTATAACCTCTTTGAATAAAATGTCAGAAGAAATCATACAAGCAATGCTGATGCTAGAAAACTGGCGTAGAGTTTTCACACTGGAAAGTGGTTTACAATATACATCTTTATTTTTAATTTGGCAGTTAAACATTTGGTATGAGAATAAAGTAAAATGGTGAGTACTCTTCATCTGAACCATAGCACATGCTGTTGCTGCAGTGAAATATTTCAAGTGATAACATACCCTGCTCTGACAAAGAGTTGACTTGCTTACTTACTGCTAGGTCACAGATTCCCCCAAGGTAAGGCTTCCTCTCTGTATTATAACTTGCTCTGTGTGCATGTACCCAGGTTCCATTTCATCTTCCCTATGAGATCTGCATCCTAGAGAACTAGCACGAGCACGTTAACACTCCAGCTGTTACTACTGATGTGAGTAATAAAAGCTTTATTTTCTGGGGGGGGTGGGAGGAATCCAGGAATCTCAAGTCTCTTCTTGGCTTTTATAACCATAGCAGGTTAGTTTGCTAGTAAAGTCAGAACTTTCAGAGTTTTTACCAGCTAGAGTTAGTGGCCACTTTAGGGAAAAGATATATACATTAAGTTCTTTTTTCATTTACTTTTAAAACAACAACAAAAAATACTGATGTCCGGGACATAGCTCACTGATAAAGAATTTGCCCACTGCTTGCGAGGATATCAGTTCAATTTTCAATGCTGTACCACTAAATATATAAATGAATTCAAATCCAATGTCATGATAATGGCTAATAATTCCACTACTCCGTGTTCTATATCAATATACTTAATAAACATATGCTTTCATGGGTATTTTCATCATTATTCATGTTACTAGAATAAGGAAATATATTATCCAACTACTAAAATCTGTGAGAATAATTTAATAAATTATGGCCATTTCTTTTTAAACTATACATATTATCTCAAAGTTTAGAGAATTATCTTTGATGTGTTTTAGAGACAGAAATATTATGTTCAGTCATATTTGACTCAATATCAGTATATTTATGACTCTTCTACCTTTCTCTTCATATTAATAAGAATGTGATATAATTTTATCAGCTAATCAAAATATACACTACAAGCTTTATTCAATGGGTATCTATGAAGACCTACAAACAGCAGAAGTGGGAGTAAGGAAGATATATTTCTTTAAAATGGGGCCACATTGAGGAAGAATAAAGGTTAGCGTACCTAGACAAGGTGATGGAAAAGATAATAGGTTATAAAAAAGGAATAAATTGTAGTAGGACAACATTTTCCTTTGAATGTAAAATAACTGATCCACTGGCTACACGAAAGTCTATATGTTTGTGACCTGATCTACCTTCATGTACGTGTGTCTGTTCTCACGCATCTGTATCTAAAACTAAGGATGACGCTGAATGAGCCATTTCTGCTTTTGTTCTTTCTTGTTTTCTCACCTTACTCTCCTTACTCACTCTCTTTCACTTTTTCTTTCCCTTCCTTTGTTCAACAATCCAAAATAGGGTGTGTCTCCTATCTTATTGTTCTTCTGGATATGCTAACTTTTATTGTTATACTTACAAGTCACTTGAGTTTCCTTGGAACACATTTGAATTTACAGCTTATCAGCCTTAGGTTAATCTAGGGAAAAACCTCTCAAAATAGTAGAAGTATAAGATAGTTCTGCATCTAAACCTATAAAAACAAGAGGCAAGGTAGATATAGAGGGAGACTTCAGTATTACTTTGTAAAGAAGCAATTGTTGTTTAGGCAATTTTATCTTTAATGAATATAAATGGATTCGCTATATTTTATCATAGTCAAAATTAAAGCAAATACATGGGACCAATAGCAAGATGATATAGGGTCTACTATTGATAACAGAAAACTCTAATTGTTTTCTCTATGATTTATCATTTTCTTTAATCAGAAAATAATTCAATGGACGTAGCAATTTAAATTTCAAATCAAAGCAAGCATTTCCTGCCTTATCACCTAGCAAAATCATCCTTTAGTCTTTCCGGAAGGAATATGCTGATTGACAGAGCTAAAAACAGGTGTATTATACAGAAACAATTCATTGGATTTTACTCTACATACAGATTGGCAGAGCAATTGGAAAAAATTCAGTTCTCATTTCTTGTATTAACGCTTGGATAAGGCAAAAGTTCACTAGAGATGTTGACTTATGTGCGTATAAAATGCACAGAGCGACCCAGGAGAGAGCACGAAGTGCTCCGGAGCACTGCAAATTTGCATAATGAAGAAGAAAGTGCATTTAATTTACCATTAACTTGTTAAAGCTCTCTGTAATATTTTCTGTCTGTAATTTATTTTTATATGCATTACCAGGTAATTGAAATCAAAACTGCAATAGGTTAATGGAGTAAAAGGAAAAAAAAGAAATCCATGAACTGGATTTGCCCTTAGAATATTATCATAAAGAGCCAGGATATTAGAATCTGTAAGTATTGAAAGCTATTCATTGAAGCCTGATATTGGGCTTGCAGATGGAAAGTAAAAGATTTTCTAATAAGTTTTTATTTATACCTTCTGTGGAGATTGTGCATTAGCAAGCAAGAATACAATACACTATGGAGCATTTTCCTATATTTTTTGTGATGGCTGTAACAAATGTAATAACTGAAAATTCTGAAATTAAACATGAAATAAACCAGGCAAATTGGAAATGAACATGGGTGAATGGGTGCCATTCTCAACTGTCAACTAGGTTGTTTGGAAAATATTACCAAAATGCATCTGTAATGAGTATGTAAATAACATAGAAATATTAAAATAATAAAAATATCCTTGAGTAATAATTTGTATAATCTTCGCTATCATCATAATTCTCATTAAGTTCAAGTCTATCAGTTAGGATGGGTGCAATACGTTTCACATGAAGTTAAATTGATCTTTTAAAATATAAGACACAGAAAAATTTAAATAGTAGCTCATGGAGATTAGAAATCAGACCCATTGCTTTTCCTGAGGAAATAAAGCTTCTCAAAGTTGAGCAAAGAATGGACAGATTCAAATTTATCTATGCACAAATTTTCTTCCATACCTTAAACTTGCATTTAGAGAATTATATTTGTAATTTTTAAGGATGTTATCAGGAAAATATATGCATTTTAGCAGGTTCCTCTTACAAATAGTTGAACTAAGCAAAGCAATTATTTTTAAGCTCTGTAGTGTGAGGTCTTTAAATAAAAATCCATCCTTTCTTCTATCTATCCTCAAACATAATTATTGAGTGTGTAAAAACAAATTTGTTAATTTTCCCATATCTGTCATTGACTCTGATCCTCTTTCTACCTTCTTGCTCCCAGTGGCATTCAATCCTCTAGATTTAAACCTCTAAAGCAAATGAAATGTTCCTGCATAGACATGGGTTTAAACATTGCTAAAAAAGTTTTATAGAAGTTGTTTTTAAAGTGCAAGTTGAAAGATAGCACATATTTGTTTACAAGGCACACACTAGTCCATAGAGTGAATTTGAGTGCATTATCGGAAACTGTCCCCTGTCTTCAACTGACCAGGCAGACACCAGAGTGAATTTGTGAACATGGACCAGGGCTGGGCGCTCTTGAGAAGCAAAAAAATGTACTCAGCAGCACCAGCTGCTCTGCCTAGGTATTCCTGCAGAATCACAATCTCCAATTTAATAAAAATGTAGGAGTCATTTCAGAAGTGAAAAGTGTGAATATATGTAAGACCGAGGCTAAGCTGGGATAATACTGCCGTTGGGGATATATGATGCTTATATCAAAATTATGTTCACCATTTCATTTTCATGTAACACAAAAAGTTACCTTCCTCAATCTAGTGAACTATAAATTCATAATGGTTGAAAAGTACAGAGAAAAAGAAGAGACAATTCTTTATACTTTTAAAATGATCTATTGTTAAAAAATCACTTTGTAGTCTTTTTCAATTAATATTTAATGAGCATATCTCATACTATTGAAAAATCAATAAAATATAATTATTAGTTTAAAGATCACATTGATAACCATGATTAAATATACATTGAAATTAAATAAAATATATGTAATAAACTGAGTCATGTATTATGGGCTTTGTCCTGGTTTACTTTTCTTCAAAACCAAAGAAAGCAACAATACTAAAGATGACCCTCTGCAGGAAGAATGTTTTATTATTACTGTCTTTCCTGTGATACACTACAATTCAAAAGGATATTCATCGTAAAGTTCAATATTTAATCCCAGGGATTTGGTTTTTTCATCTTCCTATATTAAAATTTTAATAATGTTATATATCAAGGGAATATTTATTACTCTATGTGAAATCCTAAAGGCTTTTAAAAGAAGAAACTCAAGGTGAAGATTATGTAGCTGAAAATCTTTTAAAATATTCAATATTCTTTATCTCATCAATATTAAAGTTGATATGTACTAGAAAAAAAGGTTAAAAGATATTACATAATGGGAAATACTTCTACACAGAAATCGGCAAAAGCAGAACATTTTGACCGATACTACTCTCACTGTAGTGTCTACTTGTTTGGAAAGATTACTTCCTGGCAACTGTACACAATTTATGTTTTTATTCATAGCATATTTTAAAAAATGAAACATTTTGTCCAGCGGAAAAAAATTCTTTTCTTACTTACTAGCAAACACTATAAGGAAAAGTCTTTCACAGTACGTTTTTACATAGATGAATTTTTTTTAAAAGGAATTTTCCTTGTAAATTTTCAATGACATCTAAGAGAATCCAGGTTTAGCACTTTTCAAGGAAATTTATCTCTAGCTGTTATGAGTTCAGGTCATTTACCAAAAGAATAAGGAGTTCTTGTCAAAATGGACTGACATCAAAATTAGAAAGCACAGAAATGACTGATAAAGCCCAATTTACTCATAAGAAGGACTAGTGTTAATCAGGCTCTAGCAAGGACCACTACTAATGACACAAAAGGCCCTGAATTTCAAACTCTTGGATTTGAATATGAAATTTCTAGCTTTTTAGAAAGAAACAAATAGCCACTTCGTAGTTATGCTATACTACCCCTGTGGCTAAGGATGACAGTATTCATTCGTCCTCAAAATGAAGAAACATTTTCCTCGCTGTAAGCTGCTGGCCTTTATTTTTGTTACGAAGGGTTTGGACCAGTTTGTGAAGCCATTAACATCTACTTTCTAAGAGCACTATTTTTTCCCCTTCAGATATTCCAATGAACTTCTTCCTAGGAGGCGCTGTGTGCGCACCTGGCAACCTCAGTTTAGACAACCACGTCACTCCCCTTTGTCTGAACACTAACTTTAGAAGCAACTGTGAATTTGAAAACAACAGTCTGAGAAGGATACTTTCTTCTCCTTCCATCATCGTATCAGCAGCTGCCCAGGCATTCCTTAGTGGTCCTTCTTCTTGAGCATAATGCTTTGTTTTAGTATTTAGCTAAAGTATAATTTAAGAAAAATTCCATATGCTTGAATTTTACTAAAAATGTTATTTTAAAAAATTCAGGTTTTTTCTCAGCCAAGTCTAGCTATCAATATTATGAGCAAGTTTGATCAACATTCGTGGGGAGTAATTCCATTGCTATTTTCAATGTCATGCAAGAACTGCTCCTTTCACAGACAAGCTGTAATTCCCAGAGACAGACAATACCTTCCATCTACCTTACTTGGTATTCTCTATTACCATAATTACAGGGGCACTCAAGTAATCTGTTTACTGTTGTCCTTAGGTAAGTGGAATTAGTACACCTGTCCACTTCCTCTTAGCTGATTTGAATGGGGTGGTTTTGACCAATTGCAACCACCAAATCTGGTGTGGTTTCTCAGCTCGGAGAAACAGATCCCGTGCAGCTTCTCACCAGCAACTCCCTAGGGAACTTCGAGACTTTTGTTCTTACCCTGGAATCCCTGATGCCAGTTACTTTGCTGTTCCTGTCTTCTTGGGGTGAGAAGCCGCACGACCCTATGGTTCTCAGTACAATCATTACAGACATCAGTATGAAGATTACTCAAAAAACTAAAAGGAGAAATTCTGTCTAACTCTGTTATTCACTCTCCTTCTAGGGATCTTCCCAAAGGAGTTAAAGACATTTTACAGTGCTGTGTACATACCTGTGATTATAGCAGCACAATTCATAACAGCTGAATCTTAGAAGCAATCTACATGTCCATCAATAGGTAAGTGGATGGATAAAACAGTATTATACATAATGGAGTACTATTCTGCCATAAAAATGAGTAAAATTGTGTCACTTGTACGAAAACAGTTGCACCTTGAGATCACAATGTTAAATGAAATAAATCAGACACGCAGGCTTGAGAAACCAAAAATATGAATAAAGAACAAAATAAAGGACAGATAACAGGAATTCAAAAGGTAGGCCTTTTGCAAGTGGGAAGGAGACAAAGAGAAGGAGGGATTAGAAAAGAGAGGAAAATGGGGCCAAGAAGGAACAAAAACGTGCTGTATATGCTCCAGCTCCTCACTAGAAATGAGATCGTTACACACTGCACAGACATGCTAAGGAAAACAGAAACATGAAACAAACGAACACAAAACACAGATATTGTGGGCTTTTCTCCCTTTGATTCTACAGTTTTTTCTACTACTCTAGAGAAGCCCGACTGGCACAGTAATATAGCGTCTTTTTGGGGACACAATACAACTAAATAGAAAAATAAAGTTGTTCATATATTTTCAGAGCGTGATAGTACGTTTCTGCACTGCATTTTAGAATTAAGTCCAATTTCATGTCCAGCTCTTAATTATTCCTCAATCATTCAAATGATTTTAGATAATGCAAATTATATATATATATATATGATTTATACTATAAAGTTTTGTCATACTCAGTAAGATGTCTAAAATTGTTTGAAGACATATTGAATAATAAGTGAAGTAGATCCTCATTTAAAAAGAAAATGCTACTGTCTTGTGAGTTCCAAAGAGATGGGAAATGTGCAGATGCGCGTGCATTGGCAGGCAGGTGTCTTGTAGTGAAGAATGTCCTGCAGTTTCAAAGAAGCACACACATTGCTGTCTAAAGGCTAAGTGAACATTCCCCAAATCAATTTTTCTCGTACAATGTTATTTCACCTTGGTGCTGATTTGCTGTATATTTGACATTTGGTAGCACAATTTTTTTCTCCCCTAGTACAACAAATTTGTACAGTTGGAAGCAAGATATATTTTTCTTTCATTGCGATGATTTGTACACATAGAAAAATATATAATTGTTTTTTAGAAAAATGATGCTTCAATACAAAATCCATTGTGAATAACCTGAAGCAATTAAATCCATAGGAGAAACAAAGAAAGAAAGGGCAGCTCCATCTTTTATTTGACAAAGAGGTAACCTGGCTCTCAAAGCTCACACACCTTTGGTGTTCAAGTAATCAAACTTCAATTCATTTCAGATTCTTGTTTGATAGATATTTTCATTGTGTATTTTGATTAACTGTCTGGATGATTGATTGATGGGCCTTTTCTTATTGGGCTGAATTGATTGTGAAGTTTTCTGCAATAGAACGGCCATGTTGGTTGTGTTATGAATAGGTTAAACTGTTAGTCCTCCTTATGTAGCTTATATGAGATTACAAATCATGCTGGCCTGGGAATTTTCAGGCTCAGCTCTAGGTCCATCATTTTCTTTTCTTTTTTTTTTTTTTTTTCTTTGGCGGTACTGGGGATCGAGCTCAGGACCCTGCGCTTGCTAGGCAGGCGCTTATTCCACTGAGCTATATCCCCAGCCCCTAGGTCCATCATTTTCAAGAGCAGTTCAAACCGGATGTCTAAAACATGTAATGTATATCAAGTCAAAATGTAAGGTTTGTGATTATGAGAGGTATGTGAGTATTTTAAATATGTGATGTAGTTCTTTAATTATAACAGTAGATTTTAGTAAAACCTAATAAGCACTCATTTACCTCCATCCTCAATCATGCAAATGTCTAATATTTTATAAATAAATAAATACTACCCAACAACTTTCCAGTTCTGACCTATAGACTGAAAAATAAATTGCATCCCTAAACTTGTCCAAGTAGAAACTCTATGAATTCCAATGTGATTCTATGGAGACAAATTTCCAGATCTTCTGAGGGACTTTGGGGACTTTACAGAAACTTTCTTTGTCTTACAGTCCTCAGTTTTAGAATAGGGAAAGTAGTTTTTCCACTGTCTATCACACTGACAGAGGAGAAAATTACTGATTAAATGATGAGGTCATAATGTTTACTGCAATCAAATCTTAGTGGAGAGAATACTGGCTATATATTATCCCCCAGGATTAATTTTGCAATAATTACACAATAGGAAAGCAAAGTACTTTATGGAATATTAACTTACCAGAATGATATTATTCCTAACATAGATGAGATCAAGAATAACATAGAAAGAAAAATTCCTTTTTCCTAATAGATCAGAGGAAGTGTGAGAAATTCTGAGGCATCTGAATGATAGTATTATTAGAGAACATAAGAAAAGCAGACCAACCAAATCTGCTTAGAATCTACTCTAAAATATTTCAATTTAAAGCTGTTTTGCTTTTAATTTTGGGGGTCCATTGAGATTTCATTTCAAAGAATACCTTCATATTAAATTTTAATGATACGAAAGAAGAACAATAACCTTTATGATACCCCAATCTCCCAAATATCTTGCCTGACTTCTCAAGGAATTTCCCAGCCTTCCTGAAAGGTCTGCTTGTTTATAATCAATCTTAATAAAATATAATGCTTCCCTATCTCTCAATGCTCAGTTTTTGAGAGAATAAACTTTGTAAAATATTGTCAATTTCTAAAAAGTGCTCTTCTTCTACTGAAATACAAAGGCTAATAGTAAACAGTTATTGTACACTGATACTGTGACATTATATCTCTTATGTGGAAATTTTGAGGACTTATGGTGATAAGAGGATAAACTCAAGCCAGGCATGGTGGCGCACGCCTGTAATCCCAGCACTCAGGAGGCTGAGGCAGGAGGATCGTTGCAAGTACAAGACTAGCCTGGGCTACAAAATGAGCTCAAGGCCAGCCTGAACTACACAGTGAGGCACTGTCTCAAAAAGGCAAAAAAAAAAAAAAAAAAAAATAGGGAAAGAACAACTGGAATGGGGAAAGAAGAAAAGAACGAAGGGAAAACGAATATATATATATATATACACACACACAAGATTGCTAAAATAATTATACTACCAATTTTTATTAGTTCATTGAGGAGCAGTTTGTGCTTATACTGTCTGATCAAGGTTGCAGGCCAGTATCATGTAATCAGAGAAACTACTTTGAAGATAATATGTAATATAGTAACTATTGTTAATTTCTATTATTTTGCTTTGAAAATTTGTATCATTGTTTTTATTGCTTTTCTCCTCTTTAAAATAAAAAATAAATACATGAATAAAATTTCAAAAAAAGATGACAAAGTATATTTACAAAAATAAATGTCCTCAATGTAACAATTAATTGGCTGAATAACATATACCTTGCTCAAACAAGCATCTCATCTACTCTAGATTTCTCACTGAAGGTGTCTTTGTAGGTTTCAACAGTCTTTTCTTGTATAGGTGACACTGAACCTGGCAGGACAGACATAGGTTTGGGAGAGGCCAAGGGATCTGAGCGGTAGTTTTGAAAACTGATTCATTCTTCTAGAGGTGTAACTGATGACTAAAACCTTTAAAACTTCCTTTGAACCCTCACATCTGTAAAAGGAAGAGTTCTTTGAGAATTAGCAGTAGCAGAATCTGAAAAAAACGTGATTATTGTATTCCCTAGAAAAAAATGGGCCCACAAATTCTACCTACAGTAGCATAGGCAGAAAAGTTTGGGGTTTTTTGGCTGTGTATTGCATTTGTTTTCTTCTTGATTTCATACATATTTCAGAAGTAATTACTGATTTTCATTCTGGATTGGATGTCTGTTTGATGGCACCCTCCGCACTGCAAGGCACAGACCTTTGAGAAGTGGGAACCACAGAATGCACAGGTACTTCAACCTCAGTGTTTCAAGTCACTGAGAGCATTATGGCACCATACAGAGTTCCTCGACCTCCAAAGGTCCTTGCTTACTGGTTCCGGGGTGGAATCTGTGGGATCTGAGAGTGAACATTGCTCATAAGCTGTGTAGCAGCACTACCGGCTCAATGTGGCTGACAGTAAGAAAGAGCAACCTGTGAAGAACAGAAGATGCTCAGCTAGTGCCTTTCTTAATATTTCAGGCAGAAATGGTAAATGGGATTTATTTTGATAACTAAGTCTTTTCACTGAATAAACATTAACTTTTCTCTGAAGATGTACTTATTTGATGGTTAATAGATTTTAAAAAGTGTGACAAATCTAATTGAAGGGAGTATAATTTTATAATCTTTAGGTAAAAGGAAAATTCATCTAGGGAAAGGATTTCTGCAAAGCCTACTGTATTTTTCTTTTTGTATATTTTTGCAGGTTGCATGCTTTGATATGCAGTAGTCCATTCTGCTGGCTTTAGAACCCAGCTTGGAGGGATAGCTGTTCACCTCTTCCAAAGACTTACAATCCACACGAAGGTAATAATTAAATGAATTTATAATAACAACAAACACAGCAAACCATTAAATTTTTGCAATTAGTCCCTTAAATTATTTTAAAAATTGAAATAGTCTTCAATATTATGTGGAGCCAAGTCTAATATCTCAGCAGGTTTTCTCAACAAAGTTCAGTCTACAACACTTAGAAGGAAAAAAAATTGTTTTCTTTTTAAATCAAGTTACAAAATATGTCTCTATGTTTCAAATTCCAAGAGCTTCATAATACTTCAGTAATGTCTCTTTCTGTCTCTTGATTATTTACACAACATGAATGCTGTTGCCACCTCTCAAAAGAGGTAATGATTTTCACTGAGGTCATTGCCTAATAGAAGGAAGATATCAGAAATAATTCTTTACTTGACCTTCTTTCTTTCCACTTTTCCTGAAATTGTTATTTTATTCTTTGTTACTTTAATCAAAGTAAAAATATATACTTGTAAGATATGATACATGGGGACATCAATGTGTGTCCTGCCACAGCAGAGAGATTTAAATCACTTGCAAGATTTTACATGTAATACCACTTAATTGAAGGGTGTCCAACATTTTGCCTTACCTAGGCCATACTCAGTGCAGAGGAAATCTTTGAGCTCACATATAATACTGACACTAAAGTTAACACAACTTTCTTTTTTATATTTAATGAAGTATAATGAAATAAGCTTAATGTGTTTAATGGGCTTTGGAGGAAGAAGGAGTCGGGTGTCTTTACCACGGGTTTCATCTGTATGTTCACTTGGAGCTTGCGGGTAAAGAATGACAAACTTTACTGAGAGATTTAGGCATGGATGACCTAGAATGGAAAGGACTAGAATGGAAAGGCAGACCAGCGAAGGAGCAACAGGGACAATGTTCTTAGGGGACTGGAGGAATTTTAACCAGCTGTCTCCTAGAGGTGTCCACAAGTTTAGTTAGAAATTGCCAGAGGGGATCAATAACTGGAGTATTTTCTATGTTTAGCCTTTATTGTTATTAGTTTTACATATCTTTGGTTATATTCCTTTGCTGGATGTCTAAAACCAAGTTAAAGGGAGATCTGTATTAACCAAATTTTATCTCTTGTTATTTGCATATATTGAGATCAGTTCATTCCTGAGGAACTACTTTTTGAACCATGGGCTGAGCCTCACAGCTCTTCTGTAATTGCCAGCCACCAGAATGGGTAATGGCCTTCCTTGAGCATGTGGCTTCTTGTGGACATAGAGGAGACCTTTTTCCCTCTGCTGACCCTCCTTGTTGGCACATTGTCTGTCGGCCTGTAATATTTCTACATTACTTACCTGCCTATAATACTTTCTTATACGTGGTTTCACTTTCCATGGTTTTAGTTAGCCATGGTCCAATGTTATTAAATGGCAAAACTCCATAAATAAATAAGCTCTAAATTCCATGCTGTCCTCCCTTGCTGCCTCTGCTGCCCGTGTGTGCTGTGAAAGGTTCTCTGCCAAGGCACCCTCTGTAGCCACTTATTATGGACTGAAATCTCTACAAACTGTGAGCTAAATAAGCCTTTTAAAAAATTTCATGTAGTTGTGAGTAGCCTAAAGAATCCTACCATTCTACGCTGCATTAGCAGGTTGGCAAGGTCAATTTAAATCCTTTTAAGTAAAAAGGTGAAAGGTTCTCCACTTAATAAGAAAAACAGAAATTGTATGCTGAGACTACTGAAATCTCTATTAGGTTGTTATTTCTAATCTCTCACTGTCCCTAATTTCTGAATTAAACCTCATAGAATAAATTTTCTTGATGCTCTACTCCCATGCCCCTGCTTTCTACATTTTAAAATATTTCTGTGCCTGCTGCATTGGTATTTTGCCACACTTTTTTTGTAGGCAAATCATCAGAGTTTAATCGTTTAATTCCCAGAATATGAAGAATTTAAATATTTTCCTCAGATCCTTGGCTCCGTTCTCAGTCTCCAACTGCTACCTCAATATGTAATTTTTGTTTATTTTTCGGTGTTATCTCATATTCCTCTGTATAGTAACATTTTAAAAAATATCATGGAATATTTCTTTTTTTAGAAGTGCATGTAGTCTGACTGGAGAGGTATACTTTTGCTTTTTGAAAGCTTTAATTGGCTTTGCCTTTCCTAGAAAACCACTGTTAATATTAATATTAAGTAGTAATAATCTAAACTATTCATCACATCCATGGGCAGTATAAATTTCATCTCATCTCTCTCATAGTCCAGTTTCTTACTCTGTTTCTATGATCAATGGCTGGATCATCAACACAGTTTCCTTTCACACTGACGAGAGTACTTAAGGACGTAATAATCATCAGCAGTGCTCTGGTTTCATAGTGAACGAATCCAAATCCAATCAACATGGTCAGCAAGACTCCATGTTCTTTGGTCTCTGTCTACGCTCCAAATTCATCTCCTGTCTCTGTCTGCCTCCCTCACTGAACTGACTGTTTTGATGATTCTTACATGCAGCAACCTGTTCCCTTTCCAGGGTCTATTTATCTCCCTGGGAATTTAAGGTCAGGTATTTCAAGGAATCCCTCAAATGGTATATCCTCAAAGAGGAGTTCCCTCACAGCCTGGAACAAAATAAATCTTTCTGAACTGATTTCTCTTCCATTGCTCATTTCATTCTACGCATGGAATTCAGCCCTACTTGATTACTTATCTGTTCATGAACTTGTTCACTCTTTTAAGTTTTTACTAAAATACACCTTCTAGAAGGGCAAGAGGTTTGTCTTTGTCAGTGTCTCCTCAAGTTTCTATTACAGTATCTGGCACCTAAATGATCATTAATAAGTCTTCACAATGTCTGTCTAACCATCTGTGTTACATTTTTGGATAAAAATCCACAACTTGTGTTAATCTGAATCTAGATTCAAGTTAAATCTTAGCACAGTGGTCTGTTTTCCTCCAAGATTCAATAATACCAGTCACTAATAAACTTAAAAATTATACCAGTTCATACAAATAAATATTTAATATGATGCTTATATTGTGTCAATTACACCATTTCATTAATCTTATGTCTCATTACTCTTATTAAATTGGAAACTTAAGGGGCTGGGGATATAGCTCAGTGGAATAAGCGCCTGCCTAGCAGGCGCAGGGTCCTGAGTTCAATCCCCAGTGCCGCAAAAAAAAAAAAAAAAAAAAAAAACCAAATTTTCCCTGAACTTTTTCTTTATAGCTAATAGTTTGCCTGGTTCCCAATCAATAAAGCTTTGATGTAATGTGAAAAGATCAATAACAAGTTTACATTTTCATTTCAGTATAAAACAACCTCATTTTCTAGTTGTTGTTATTTTTCCCAAAGATAAAAATATTAAAAAGGTAGTGCTAAGATAATAAACCATATAATACATTTAAGTGACAATTCTGATCAAATGTATTTTAACAAACACATTTAAAGTATTACTTTAAGATGCTCATAGATTTGACCTTTTTCCTTAAACTTAAATTTTAACAGACAAAAAGGAAGATTGTTACACATACGATGGCACATAAGAGACCATACTGCTGATATTTGTTTAAGTGATTGCTAAATTCACAGAAAAACAAATTCTATTAACATTATATATTAAATTAATAAGTACTGTTTAAGGTTATCAAGAACTACATTAAAACTAACTTATGGACCCAAGAGGGGTTTACAGCATATTTATAATATTTCTATGGTACTAAATAAAAATAAATAGATTTTTATCAACAGATTTGTCAATTTGAAATTAAATTTATGTGTGGATTTTAGTTTGATATCTTTGCTTTAAAACTGGGTGAACTGTACTCTCTTTACGGTGTAATCTAAGGGTATAATTTATAATAAGTTCAGTTTGAGATTGTGTGAACTATGTATTGGAGTTGTGCATACGGCATGCTTAATACATGTACAATAAATATTTAGATGAATGTGCACACACGCATATATGTACTTGTATTTGCTATGTAGATATTGTATGTTTTGATTATATGCATAAATATTTGCATTTAATAAGTGGATGTGATATACAGTGCACATTTTCATATAAAGTAAATAAGGTTGGGTTTTTATACTTCGCATTAGATTCCTACAGATTTGGCTTTTGAGAGACCCACTTGTAAGAAAGGGAAAACCAAACAAATTTGGAAGAGCAAAAGAGTTATTTGCAATGTGGTTGCAGTTGAGGACTCAGCCTCTCTTTCAGTGTGCTCTGGAGCTGCCAGGGTCTTCCAGATTTGAAAGTCCTTTCTAAACTGAAGCCAAGTGTCTTGGCCTCTGTACTAGCACATCTACCAGGCACTGACTATTGGCCACCTAGGAGGGGATGAAACATTCCATGATTCAATTTCCTGTGGCTAAGGTTAACTCCCAGTGAAAGAATCAACTGAGAGCTCTGGCAGCTGATGTTCTTAACAGAAGGAGCATAGATATCTTGGCAGTGTTCTCCATGAAGGAGCAGAGTATCTTCTACAGTGTATAACTTATACTATTGTAGTGGGAATCTTTTTTTTTTTCTTTTTTTGCGGTACTGGGGATCGAACTCAGGACCCTGCACTTGCTAGGCAGGCGCTTATTCCACTGAGCTATATCCCCAGCCCCTATAACTTATACTATTGGATAAACAAGTATCTTTTCTATTTGCCCAAGCTAACATGTTCTAGGTTTTATTTTTTATTATGAATGGAGGTAATCAAAATCCATGCTGCTACAGTCGATCTGAAACTATTTCTGATATACTTAACCCTCTTTAGCTCCTAGTTTTCCCTCTCTTTACTTAAGGATCTCTGCTGGTCTGGGTCGCTGTGACTGGCATAGTAGTGCACGCTGTCATTACTGAAAGCATGTTGGAAGTCTTGCTGGAATACGCAACAATGCCCTTACTGTGTCCCATAGTAGGAGTATATTTGCTTCTCTGAATAGAAAATCGAGACCTGCAGAAAGAACAAATTACTCTTAGGTCCCACTTGTAGCAATGATATGTGGCCATCTTTCCTTTCATCATTTTTCTTAGATGCATGTATTGAACCTTAAAATAACAAATAAATGTATACCATTTCATGATTTAAGGTATATCTTTCATCCTAGAAGATACCTAATTATCACACTGTGTTTATCATAAAATGGCAGAGCAGCTTCATTTTTAGGTTATTTTGATTTTCTAGTACAGATGTGGCTACTGTATGATATGGGAAGTAGTAGGGCCAGGAACTCAATAGTTATTTTTCTTCTTAAAACCCTCTCACTCCCCTTCGATGTCTTAGGCAATCTTCCATACAAGCTGTTGGGGATAAAGTTTTCTATGAATCCTCATATAGTGGTTCTAACCAAGGTGTTGCCATTTAGAAAGATGAATCTATACCTAGAATAAATGTTGATCCCAGTAGTAATAGTGTGATGCCTGGTTCACTGTTGAAGAGTTTCTGTGGAACTAGCTCGCCAATGACTATATTATTGGTCCCCTTGAAGGAGAATCACTTGATCTTGGATATTTGATTGAACATTGAGCTTTAGGTGTAACTAGACTGAGCATGAAGAGTGGGAACCCAGGCTATTATAATCTCTGAGTTTATTCTTCTCTGACTTTATGCATGGATTTATTGGGTACATGCAATGGTGGATCATAGAAGTTTAATAATATGAAAATTACTGAGTCATTCTATTATGTAGTGTCCCTGTAGTGGTTTATCAGTTTGTTATTAAATAGATGAGTTAATATATATATATATATATATATATATATATATATACTATCCTTGACTGTGTCCATAATTGTACCAATATGCCTCCTTCTCTCTGTTCATTTTTCTGGACCTTTGCAGCAATTACTTTTTCTTTAGGATCCATAGCAAACAGAATTATTCATTAAGCATGAATTGATTCCACATACTAGCTTTATTTTTCTTTATATTAGATAAAGAAATATACTACTCATCACACTAGAGTGTCTTTTTTTATTCCTTATTTTTCAAGCCCTCCTGCCTGAGTGAAGATGCCATAAATCCATATCTGCTTATATGTTATGCACATGTATTTAGCTGCTCGATGGCACAGGCAAGCTTGCTTTTTAAAAATGGTCCGTCATTGCTTAATACAAAACAAAGCAAACAAAAAGCCCCATATGAAGCCAGGGGCATGGACAACGGCAGGGAGGCCAATGAAGCAGGATAGTATTATGAAAGGTGCCCACACTATATATCCCTTGAGCCCCCTTGCCCTGCTATTATCCGATCCAAGATCTACTCCTTTGATAATTGTCTTGGTTACTTTTCTCTCATTGCTGGGACAAAATAACGGACACACAAAATTAAGGAAGGAAAGGTTTATTTAGCCTACAGTTCATGGAGGTTTCAGTCTATACTCAGATGGCTCCAAGGTAGAGTGGAGCATGGCACAGGGCAATTGTTCACAGTGGCGGAACACAGCAAAGACAACAAGAACAAAGGGGATGAGCAGCAGCAAGCAGCCTCTCTCCCTCCCTTACCCTGTATGCAAACTACCTGCCTCAGAGCAGTTTAGCACTCACATCCATAATCCCAGCCTTGGATCCTGGTTCAATACCAATTCCTAGAAACGCAACCCATGACTGCATGAGGATTTGGGGGGACATGCAGACACAGACCATAACAATAATATACTAAATTGTACCTCTCGCTTAATCAATTAATGCCTTCACTGGTTTATCCAATACCAGCTGATACAGAATTCCCTCTCTATAGACCATTTAATGAACCTTCTTCAGGGCTTCCATCTGAACCAGAGCCCACATTCGAGAACCAGATTTTCTAATACTGTAAAATTTTCTGTTGCAAATGGCATGGCCTTGTTACAGAGCTATAAGGAAATAAGTTTTGATTTAAAAACTCACCATAAAATGCACATTTATTCTTTTAATCCATAAAAAGTTTTAGTAACATAAAGCTTAGCTGGTCATATAATTTAAAAAGCAGGGATGCTTATTCTAAAGTGTGGATTGCACTTTTCTACTCTGGTTGCTGTACATATTTGGGGGTCAGTGTTTCAAAGCTTACCCTATAAATAACTTAAAGCAATATTCACAATTATAGAACATGATGTCATCCAAACTTGAAAAATGGCATAGAATACTATGCTGAACTCTTGTCAATGAACAATGGAAAGGTATACGTTTTTTTCTTTGTTTTGGATGAGGCATCGTGCTCAGACTGTAGATTGGCTCATGTATGTCCTGTGCTCGCTCAGGTAAACAGGAGAGCAGAATGGAATAGTTGCAGAATTGCATAGTTGCAAGAAAAATCTTGAGGACTACAGAACCTAACCAATTAACTATCTAGCTCATTATGAAAAAGTTAAGAGCTTTTTCTTTTTCTAAGATTATTATGTCCTTAAAAAATTACCAATACAGTGACTGCCAGCATCTGCAAATTGTGTCTTTCACTGTACTAAGAATTGATTTTTCTGTTATAATATTACCACAAACTTTATAGCATAAAACAGCATACATTTATTATCTCAAAATTTCCAGGAGATGGGAGACTAATGAGCACTGCAGAGCTGACTGTTCCACACGCTGCTGCATCTTGTTTAAGGCTCCAGGACTTTTTTGGTGTGTGATTTTGGAAATAATTCTATTGAAGACTTTCAAATGAAGGAAGGACTCAGTTTTCCTCCTTCTTGTGGAGGTTGACCAGATGCCTCCCCAGTTTCTCGCATTTGGTTCTCTCCCCAAGCAGTTCACAACTTGAAAACTTTTTTTTTCAAAATCAGCAAGGGAGAGAAAATATCTTCAGTAAGACAGGAACTACAATTTTATGCAAGATTATCTTGCATGTATAATTATTTACCATATGTCCTCTTTACCATAGTCTTTCAGTTAGTAGAAAATCAGAGGACCTCAGTACACTTAGAAGGAAGCGCTTACACAGAAGCACACACACCAGCAAGAAGGACTCAGGAGCATTGTCTTAATGGCCTGCTCGTTATACCTACTTTCTATGGCAAATGTTTATGGCGAGTTCTCCGAAATTTTGCCTGTTCTGGGTTTATCTGGTTTGATTTAAATTATGCCATGAGATAGTTTTGAAAATATTATAACAAAGATTAAGAAAGTTAATACAGCCTGAACCCTAAGGTGAATAATTTCTGTCATTCTATTTCACTGTCATAAGAATTAATTCTGTTCTGCTTTCTGATGCCAGTGAAAATATTTGCACTCCTAACATTTTTTTATTCTTTTACATCCCCTTCCTCTTCTCTTCTTTGCCCTCCATCAACCTCCTTCTCCCTTTTCCATTGTCTTTAAAAAGGATTAGGGTGTATTATATCCATGGATTCACTCTCTGAGATAAATTGAATCATTATGTACTGCAGTCACGTTCTAATAAAAACATAACAAAATAAAAAACATGTATTCATAAGATCATCGGATACTTAGATATCAGAAAAGATGCTATATTGAGCTGCATGTCTGACATGCAGCTATGATAGAGGTGACTTCTAGAATATTTATTGTAAACCACTGTCAAATACTAAATTCTACCTATTTTTAGTAGCATTACAGTAGTCATGTAAATGTAGGTCTAAAAGGGAGCACAACCCTTCATTAGGATTTGGCATTTTCCTCCTGTTAGTATATGTTACCCTTTTTCACTTACTCACCTGAGGTGTATGGAATTTCAGATATTTCCAATAGGCCTTATTGTTGTAGCTAATCCTCTACATTTCAAGAGACTGATGTGAGACTCCTGCACTACCGACTCCATCCATTCTCATAATAAAGAGGACACACCTAAGTATGAGGTGAGTCTATAGATATAGCAGACCCATTGTGATCTAGACCTGGTACCAATGTGTCCTTACTTTATCTAGGAGGTCATAACTGTATTTTTTCATCATTGGATACAGACGTCAAGTTTTCCCTTAATTTTCCTAAGATCTAGATAGTCTTCTTTTCCTAACTCATGTTTAATAAACAGTTCATAGATTCCTTTGCAAAATTGCTAGGTTAATTACCACAGAATCAGCTGATGTTTATAGCTCTTTTCTACTTGCTTATCACTGTGACTCAGGCTTTTTTTTCAATCTGTAATGGTTTTAAAATGGGCTTAAGTCTTCGAACTGGAGAAGAGACTATATCTCCATTTCACGACTACCTCCTGCCTTCTGATCCTTAGTTTTAGAATACTGTAGATGTTCCCCATGTTGTCACAAACTCAGTATCTCAAAACTATACATATTTGTTTCCCCAGAGTCCCAGGGATTGCAGTTCTGGAATCAGTTTAATTAGGCAGAAACCAAATTTTCTACAAACCCTGATCCCTCTGGAAATGCTAAGAAACCATCTCTGACCTTGACTTCATGTTTATCATTTACAGTCTAATGCCTCCGTCATCACTTTTTAAAGGTCTTGGAATGGCATTTTAAGTTTTATGCTGTTTCTGCTGAGGTTATATCTCTTTCTTTTTTAAAAGAGTTGTGAATCTGTTTTCTTATTGGTATATGCCATTATATGGCTTCTACCCTTTTAGCATTATATTGTCCATGTTGCTATCAAGTAGCCTGGTTAGCTAATAACATTTCTGTGTGTGCATTACTGCAGATCTCTGGATTGAACCTAGGAACTTCGCACTGACATCTTAGTTATATATAACCATATCTATCTATCTATCTATCTATCTATCTATAGTTATATATCTGAAGTTTGAGATAGTCTCACTAAGGCACTAAACTGCTCAGGCTGAGCTGCACTTTTAATCCTTTGCCTTAGCCTGTCAGAGTGCGAGGATTATAGGTGAGTAGCATCATACCTGGCTGGTAATAGCAATTGTTATTTCCAGAACTAAGGTCAGTAGTCACTTCCAAATTTCTTAATATTTCTTCTTTCCAACCTATAAGGTCTTCTACTATTGGTAACAACAAGGTCCTCTGAGTTCTGCTATGAGAAATAGTAAATGAAAGTTATTCTACCACCCATTTCTTTGAATTTCTGAAGCTTTCTTTCAATATTGTCATAATTTTGGCATTTCTATTTCAATTCGTGTGCACTGCTGATTTCCACATGTTCCAGGGCCATCGCACAAGTATGTAACTGTGTCAAGGATTTCTGTTCTTGTATTAGTCAACAATTCATATGCAAATCTGTGAGGCCTGACACTAATCTAGCACCATAAAAATCTAGACCCATGAATACTCTTCTGTCTCTTGAAGATATGAACTGTCTCCTTTGTTGACCCAGCTAATAATCCATCTTCTTTCTTTAAAGTCCCATTACATTCTATTTTGGTTATTGGTCACATGAATAAGAGAGAATTTTGAAAAATAGTTCTGAAATGCTATGTACAACTGTCTTACAGGATCTAAAGTCATTTTAGTCATCCAGATAATCTTAATGCAAAGGAAAGACATTATATGGAAGAGTTAGAGTATAAACATTTTATTAAAGAAATCTACAGGTGAAATTTCAGAAAAATGCACATGTTCCTGTGTGTATGTGTGCAAGTGCTCCTTGTGTATATTTCTATGTGCAGATGAACCTTATGTATGTATGTTTATATATATGCACACATATGCATAAGACATGTTGGACATTGTGTGGATGTGCATGTGTAAAATATCCTAGATATGAGTGAATGTTTATAAGTGATAAAAAGGTATCATATTTTATACATATTTGTTCAAGGTCAAATTTATGTTCTTAATGTTGTATTGAAGTTTCAGATCCATTGAGATTGCCTGGTTGTAAGCTACACAGACCTCTCTGGACTATTTTGAGTCTTCTCATGGGTCTTTGTAGATCTCAACTTTAAAATAAGTTCTGATAAGTGATATGTTAGATATTACCATGTGAGAAGATGATCTGATATCCATAGATTTATTTACAATATTTCTATTATTTCCTTCCTTCATATCAGAGATCTTTTCCAGTAAGAAAAATCCATAAAGACCACAGAGTGAATGAAAAGCATATAGCAGTCTGAAACCTATAGAACACACATTATTTTTAAATTAATGTATAGATTTCATACCATTATAATCGCTGTATTCAAATTGAAGGCGATCCCTTATCTGTACCTGATGATAGCTGTAGCTGATGACCTGGCAGCCTTTACAACAGGAGAGAATGTCAACACTTTTATTCTTCAATTATGAATCTTTCTCACACTGAAGAAAAATAAACAATGCAAAACAGAACAAAAGACCATACAGAAGTTGAAATGGAAATATATATACTGAAGCTCAGAATTTGTGATATTTGTCTTTCAATGTTCTTTCCTTCTATAATGCATCAGAAATTGCATGTTCCCATTCTAATCCATGAGAACGTGCAATTACTGATGCATTACTGATACAAGGAGAACACTGATGTATTGAAAAAGGAAATGCTGTAAATATTTTAACAGAATAATCACAGCAAGAACGAGGGTTTCAGTGTTGCTTACATTTCTGGGAAATAGTGGCAAGAGGTAAGAGGACTCAGGGTAAACGGCTACTTGAGGTTCACTTTCTTCCATCGAACTTTAAAACCTTTGAGGTCGGGGGCTGGGGATATAGCTCAGTGGAATAAGCACCTGCCTAGCAAGTGCAGGGTCCTGAGTTCGATCCCCAGTACCGCCAAAAAAAAAAAAAAATTAAAACCTTTGAGGTCACCTTTATCTATGGAAAAGATAGTGTGTAATATAACTTGATCAGTCCCATCCACGATAGTATAAACCTACCCTAGGTAATAATGTTGAGTGTAAGAAAAGATTTCAGCCAGGCATGGTGGCTCTTGCCTATAACCCCAGCACTTAGTAGGCTGAGGAAGGAGAATTGCTGGGAGCTTGAGTCCATTCTGGATCACTCAGGGAGACCAGGCCAGCCTGAACTCCATAGCAAAAGCTTATCTCAAAAAAAGCAAGAAGAAAAGACTGTATCTCCAACAAACTCATTTTCACAAGTTGTGAACTTCACTGTCGCTCCTACACAGAACTTCTCTCATGATAACCTTCACTTTTTAATAAACATCTCCTGCAAGTGTCACTGTGCATGAATCCGTATATCTCAAGCAAAGTCATATGTGAATCCTTGTCGTTTAAACCACTTGTATAGACACACACACACACACACACACACACACACACACACACACAAAGTCACCTTCCAAAGATTGTATTTAAAAAACCAGAGAGACTACTTAATAGGGGCCATTGTTATAATAAATTTTAATGTAAAAAAAAGTTACTTTGTTCCATTTCTCTCTCCACTATCACCCCACCTCCCGGATTCTCGAGTTATTTTTCAATTTTCAGCAATCCTGTCTAGTCCTTTTGTTCCTCTTATCCTACAAGCTCCAAACAAAGAGCGAGAACTGAGACTCACTGCTCCCAGAGTGAGCTCCCCAGATTAAAGCCTGGTGTCTTGGTTTGTTCCAGAGTGACAGATCTTGAGACACCATTTCCCTTAGGCAACTGCAATGCTCCAACTTCCGCATGTTTGCGATGCTACGGCAAGGGTAGGAAGGCACCGTATATAACATCTCTTTCCAGGTGCCAGTGGAGCTTCTCTGAGAGCTGTGCTGCCGTTTTCCAACTGAGCTCACCAACTGTGCCCTTTCTCTAACAGAAGGGGCTACTGGTCCAGACAAAACCTTCAGTATGCATTTAGATAGTTGAAAGTATATGACATTAAACACTGGTTATTTTTTATTTGTCACCGCAAAAGCTCTACTTTTAATAACAGAAATCAACTGCCAAAAACTTGACTATAAATAATTTCTCCTGCTGCACAAATGGGTTGGGAGTAGTGACATTTGGAGAGTATGGGCCAACTGAGGGTAGATGCTCAGGCTCTATGGAGCCATTCTTAATAATATTCTACTTTAAAAATATCTACAAAGTTTTCTCAAGTCGGTGTTGCTCTGAACTTCTACACTTACACGTTTAATTTCTATTTTAGTGTACATGTCATGGAGTACTGTATTCTAAGAGCAGTATATTTTGGGATAGAAGTAATTAAAATTGGACGGAAGCTATACGAGAAATATAATTTTTTCTACATTTAAACATTAAAATAAAATTCATTTGAATATGCTCTTTGGATACATCAAGCAACTCGCAAGGACTGCAGAGGACTCACACTGTAGATCTGGCCCCAGGCTGGGAGCCATAGGTGCAAAGATATTGAGATATAACACAAGTGTTGTTATCAGAAAATTTCAATCAGGATTTGGAGATGTCATATACCATAATAATTCTAAATGTTCATTTTTATAAACCTTGAATGTATTACTATGAAAGGAATAGGTTAATTTATTGGAAAATCTACTTCCTGAAAAGGATGTGTACTTTGTAGCAATTTCTTCATAAGCAAATGTTACCATTTTCAACAGCAAATATAAAAATGTAGTGTGTTTGATAAAATAGGTTTAAAGGCTCTTGCGTCAAATAAATCTTTTTTATTTAATTATACTAGTCTCATGCAAGCAGAATACTCATCTTTCGTTCCTTTATTGCACTTTAGTGGACTATAAAATCATACTTGGTTATTTATGCCATATTCTAATCAGGTGTTGCCTGACCATTTCCACCGAAGTTGAATTATTGTAATTTTTCCTGTGGTTTTTCTACAGTTACACATTCTCCTTTGGCATGTTTTGCCTGGAGGAATAACTGTTTCTATCTTCACAAGAGAATCTATCACAGTGGCTGTGTATCATGACTTGTCTGGTGAGAGTTATTTGATAAAAATTGCTGATTGAAAATAACGTGCAAAAACACTACTGATCATTGCTCAGGTAAATCTTTCTTTTAATAGCAAAAAGCCACTTGGTAGCAGCACAACAGCATCCATGGCCACAGAGCTGGAGCGCGCAGTGTGGCTTTCATTCATGGTTCCTTTGAGGTATAACAGTGTGTTTGAAAAATATGTTTAATAGGTCATGAAAATCTGATATACACATTCGTGATTACATAGAAAAGGTGAAAATTCATAGCTTCTTCTATGGTGTCTCACCAGGGTCTTTTAAATGTTGTTTTTCAAGTAACTTGTAGCTGAGTTTTGAGCAGTGTTATTTGATATTGACAACTCCCAAGACAAAAGAGACTGCATTAACAGCAGCTGTTGATTTGGCTGAAACTTTTTAGAATTGTGACCCTGTTTTTGGAGAACGTTTTTCTCAGGAAATGCTTTGTATTATGCTTTATTTTAGTCTTAGGTAGCATGCATTTTATTAAAATTTGTGTATAAAGATTTTTAGTTATTTCAGTGTGCTAGAATAGTAGGGAGAGGGTCTATTGACAGGTTGAAATATTAGCTAAGTATTCCCATTAAATCTGTTACTTTCACTTGTTTTGTTGTAGCTGAACAATGGTACAGTCTTTCAGTCCAAAAGTGTAGCAAGCAAGTATACTTTTAGGACCGTTATTTTTATGTTCCTTATTCAGTGATGACACTCCATGGCCTTATATAAGTTCAAACCCTAAACAATAATATAAACATAAAAAAACATGGATAGAAACACATTTGGGAGCACACATTACATCTGTGCTAACTCCGGGCACCTTATTTTTCCTGGGCTATTGTAACAATTCCACAGACCAATTGGCTATGAACACAGAAATTTGATCAGGAAAGCAGGGTGTTGAGCGTGGAATTTCAAGGTCAGATGCTTGCTTGTCAGGGTCAGCTTCAACTGTGGTCCCTGCTTTCATCAGAGGTCACTTCTTGCTCTGTGCTATCGTGACAGAAGGGGAAAGGTAGTTTACACACCTCCCCAAAGATTCTTTTCAACACTATTATATTGGATTTATAGTTTGTAATGCAATTTTAAATGATGTGAAGTTTGCAGAAGGCACAAACATTCAATCTATTTCACATGGCATGTTGGAAAAGCATTTTGTTTATTTTTTAGATAATTGTTGATGATAGTTTCTAAACGTGTATGTATGTTTGGGGACAGGGAAGACAAGGGGGAAGGAGGAAGGGAGAACAAGGGAAAGAAGGGGAGAGAGAGGGAAGGTGAGAGTTTATTCTTTTTCTTATGAATTAAGTGAAATAATGTGATTAGGATAATATTCACAATTTATCCCAAAAATGTTATAGTGGGTCCAGTATCATTTGATAAAGGAAAAGAAGACAATTGAAATACATGTACAGTGTATCATTTGGACAAATACTTCATATTGTATTTTTTGACAAGTCTTAAAGCAAGACATTAAATTGATCAAAGGTTTTCAGATTGTATCACTCAAGATCATAATTATCATGGTATGTTTTCCTGTGTATGTGTTTATAGTATTACTTCAGGGAAGTTTAAGCATACATCTCATTCATGTGCATTAAAATAAAGAGTCAAAAACATACACAAAAATGCATATTTGTAAATAGCACATGAAAAACAGAAGAAATTAAACATTCTGTAAATTTTTGTTAACTTCCAATTTTGATAGTTATTGAAAAAGCTGAAAAGTCCATAAAATTCTACTGTAAAACATGTAACCTACAAAGGATTAAAGGTAAATGTGAAGAACTGCTCAAAAGTGTTACAGGAGATTAGAAGTTAGTTTACATTCTTAAAGCCCACACTGGCTGCCTCTGCTGAGGCAATACAGCTTTATATTTCATGATCATAAGTGAATTCTTAGCTGTCTGCAAGCACTTCATCACACTGCCCATTTTGTCTTTCTTTTGGGCTATGAGGCTTCCTGCAGTTATGTCCTGGGCCAATATATAGTCATATAAATATAATTAAATAGCAAAGTGGAAAGTGTGGATCCAGAAGCAACAAAGAAAATCAGCACTGACCTTTCCAGAAATCAGTGAAGACTTTGAAACACTATTCAATGTGGAAGTTATTCCATCTGTGCCTCGGTTATGGACACCAAACATACTAACCGAGGGTTCAGCAGTACTAGCACTGCTATCTCCTGGTCAGTGTAAAATAAAGAGACCTTATGCAAAATTTGAATGTGATTTTAGTACGCACGCATTGAAGAGTGTGGGCATTCTCAAATATTTTCTGAGCTACCCTGAAATAAAAACTACATGGTCAGATGTGTTTTGTTTGATTTATCACTTGTTTGTCTGTAGTACCTTATACAGACTGGCACGTAGGAGCACTTAATAAGTATCCATTAAGCACATAATTTAAATAGTATAAAAAAGAGGACTTTACACATATGTGTCTTGAAAAAAATCAAAGTTGAGGAAATGCAGTGATAATGGTAGAATAATCAATTGACTGACTATTCCTCTTGCTACAAATGGAAAAAATAGTATCAATAGAGTTTAAAGTTTCAGCTCAAAATCCAAGAGTATAACACAGAATGAAAAACAACAGAGAAGCAAATATAAAAAAATAGTGAACTCAGATAATGTGTAAAATTTGCAAAAACATTTTATTTTTCTGTCTATCCATCATACTTTACCAATGTGCTATTTCTCCCCCAAGCTTCTCTTCTCTTATATTCTTATTTGAACTACTTAATAAATGATTAAGTTCTGATTTCAGTTATCCTCAACTGTTTATTCATCTTCAAGTAATTTACATAAACCATAGTTTTCAAATGAGACTAGTTTTATTCCTGGGGTTGGGGAGTAGTTGACAACATCTTGAGACATTTTGCACCAGGACAACTTCAGGGTGGCTCTAAGGGAAAAGACATTGATAAACATTTGTTGACATACATCATGATCACAAGAGAGCATTGTTTATCCCCAAAATATCAACAGGACCAAGGCTGAGGAATTCTGCTATTAGGGAATGTTTATGGTGCTATAGAAGAGAACTTTTCATTGGAACATAAGAAACAGTGTTAAACAAGATCCTACTACACAGGTTAGGTAGTCCAGGCAAAGGGAAAATAAATTGAAATGTGTGAAGTTCATTGCACATGCAAATGACCCATATGTATAAATAACTTTAAGAATAAAGCAATTTGGGGAGGCCATGCAAATTTTCCAAGTATTAAAAATACTTCGACTATCAGGAAAATCAAAGTGGAAAATTGTTGCCATGTAAATATTTCTAACGGTGTGACCACATTACTATATGAAGGCGCTACCTACGAGATAAACCTGTGCTCACATCTACCAAGGGAGACTGCCGTAGTTACTGAGTATCTGTATAGTGGAATATATTAAGCACAACACACGATATTTGAATTCCTAGAGTAATATTCAGGCATAACTCTGCACCCAGCTCACCTCTCTTATGAAGACTCATGTATTAGTTTGATTCCTACTAAAGCAGAATTGAATGTGAAATCAGATGAGTGTTTTACTGGAGGAAAATATAAGAAACCAGATACTGAAGAGCGAGGCCTCACTGACCTTTTCTGCAAACATTAAGGAGAAAAACAGCAAGCTGTGCTCCCTTAGAAGCACTCAGGCATGCTGGCAGATTGTGAATTCCAGGGAACAGTCAACGCAATTGAGACACAGTCATGTACCTTGTAACAGGAAATGGCCCCTCAGCCAGCATACTTCAATTTCTTTATTGCCCAGACTGTAGTTCCTGTTACAGTTCCCGTTACTGCTATGTCATAGATGCAGCTGGTCGCTGTGATGCACAGCTGGTCACTACAGTGCGTAGTGTAAGAACCAATCAGTGACAGTCAAGTCCTGTGCCTTTGTACCTTTCCTTGAAGACCCCATAAAGACCTCCCTCCCTGACTGCTCTGAAGGAAATGATAAAGGGAGGAAGTGTTATGCACTGTAGCATAGTTCCAAGAATAGTGTAATAAAACCAAGAAGGAGTGTCTTTGCATTAAGCTTATGCCTTCCCTTCAAGCAGCCCTGTCTTGTAGAAATGAAGTTGAACTGGTGGATCTGCTGCTGTCATTAACTAGGTGTAGCATTTAAGAAGCTTGAGCTCCCTTGAATTCAGTGGCAGGTCCGGAGGAGCAGCAACAAGGAAACTCAGACCTGTTCCCCATCTAGGTGTGCATGAGCCATTTTGATTATTTTTACATGTCACAAGCAAGATAGCAGAATGTCCTCTGTGGTATTTTCTCATTCTCGTATGAGATATCAAAATGATTGAGAGTCTTTACTAAAAATATTAAATATTCACAGAAATGAGAATCAGAACCCTCTTGCCCCTATTTTCTGTAAAATTTTATGAGTATTAAATGTTTAACAGGGAACTACATTTTGTATTTCATATCAATTTCATGTAATTCATATTTTGACAGTCATGAAATGATATTAGAAAGCTAGATACATTGATAAACTCCTGCCTAAAATATGCATAAGAATAGCTCAAATGTTACTTGGCAAATGTAGACCATTTAACAATGAGTCAAATAATGCAATAATTACCTGGCATGTAAAGATTTTCTGATACCCATAATTTTGATTAAAAAGGTTATGATATTCAACATTATGCTTTGTTTTATTCAAGTACAGGGGGTGTGAGAAATGGTTTTAATGCAATAAAATTAGGGCTTCTACTTCTCAATTGTATGACAACCTTACATGTTTACTTATAAAATTAGATAGAAAAATCACAAATGTTATATTTTGAAAGATCCAATTTGGTTTACATTTGAATTTTCCATCAGTAATATTTAATAGAATCCTTGACAGTAGATTGCTGTCGTTTTAATTGTGAGTTTATGCTATTCCAAGTGGCATATTTTGCCTGCCTTTCTTCTAACTTACCTAATAAATACTAGGCGTATTTTAAAAAGGAATCGTGTTAAAACCTCAGAAACCCAATGTGAACTATTTTAAGCCTGCAGCTGCATTTATTACCATATTCCTCTAATGTATTCATTCAGGCTATTTTCATCAAAATTCTCTGAGAACATATTGTTTCCATATTTTACTTTACTCTCAGTTTTCTACTTCCACAAAATTATAAGACATTAAAGAACAGTCATAGGAAAATAGAAGTTTATAATTCTAATTTATTTCCATAATTTATGAACTATGAGAATCCAGAAGACATTACCCTTCTGAGACCTGCAGTATTCCTTGGGTTTACCGTGGAGACAGTTACAATTCACTTTACATTGCTCGGCAGACCATGAATTGGAAGGGCTACTGGCTGCCATTTTGTCTGTGTGTCGTATATTCCTTTTTCTCCCTATCGTTTCTATACATGATATTTATCATTTCATTTTTTATGTTAACTTCAAAAAGAACTGAGTGTTTTTGAGTACAAGTATGCTACCAGTAGGATATTTAGTATCTTTAAAATTACATCTTGGTGTTAGTGTCACTAATCAAATATCATCTCATTTCATCTTCACAAGAGCTCTGTAAATGAGAATTATTTTTATCCTTATTTTCAGTGCCACATGAAAAACCACCAGAATGCAGACTCTGTGTGAGCAAAAGGCTGGGTTTATTTTGTCTGAGGGCAGGCAGGCTGAGGCTGTGAATGCTTTCAGCAGCTGGTGAAGGAGAAGTTAAGTTTTTAAGGGGTTTGGGATGGGGTCGTAATCCCAAGGAATCTATGTGGAATGTGCCTGTCAAAGTCCCCAGGACCCCAGGGGAGTGTATGTCCTGTCCTAAATTTTCCTTATGGCCCCCTCTGTTCTGTCTACTGAGGGCAGCATGGGCCGCTAGTGTTTTCCTGTTGTTGTGGAGGGTGTAATGCTTGCTGGGAGGGTCTCTTTCAGGTCAGGCATGACAGCGATATAATTTCCATCATGTATAGTTGGAAATTCTGACCTTCCACTGCTCAGTTAACTTTATGTGACATGTGAGTAGGTAAAAGGATGCCCAGATACTGATGTAACATTATTTCTAGGTGATCTTGCAAAAACATTTCTGGGAGGGGTCCATATTTGAGTCACTAGACTGAGCAGAGTTATCCCTCACCAATGCAAGAAGACAATATTTAATCTTTTGAAGGAGGCCTAGAACAAAAGCTGGAGGAAGGGCAGATTACCACTCTCTGGCCTGGGTCTGCACCCTCTGTCCCCTCCTGCCCTCACGCACTGGAGCTTCTGAGGCCTGGGCCTTCGGACTTAAACATTTATACCAGGAGCTCCTTATGTGCTCAGGTCTTGCATTGAGACTGGAAGTTACATCACTGGTTCCCAAATTTCCAGATTAGACTGACTTCAGCCATTGGGTTTCCTGTTGCTTCAGATTCTAGACAGCAGAGTGTGATTTCTCAGCATCTGGAAACACATGAGCAAATTCCCACATTCATGTAATAAATCTCTGTGTCTGTCTCTATTTCTACCTATGTGTCTGCCTCTCTCTCTCTCTCTCTCTCTCTCTCTCTCTCTCTCTCTCTCTCCCCCCACCCTCCCTCAATTTCCTGTTATTTCTGTTCCTCTACAAAATCCTGACCAATACAACAAATACATTAAGGAAATTGCTCAAAATCTCATAGTTAAAAATTAGTAGATAAAGGCACAGAGATAAATAAATCAGATTTAAAGCCTGTGACTCAAACCTCTTATAAGACCTCCTCTGTGAAGTAAAAATCTACAAAAGGTGTGGACTAAAGTAGAACATAGTAAATATCTAAAATAAAAATGGCATTTTATTAATATACCATTGCATGGTTAATGCAGTCTATTAAATATGTAAAACTTTATCCATGGAAAGCACATACTTTTCAAAAATTAGTTAGTGTTAGAGAAGTATTGCTCCTCAGTGCAAATTGGGTTTTGGGAACCAACACAACATACATATCTTTATAACATAATCTTAGCAATAAATGGAGATATTATAATTCAATTAAAACCAAAGTAGTCATTGAGAGAGTTTTCAGTGAGAGTGTCACAAATTTGAATCCTACTCTGGGAAGCTTAACAAGATCCTTTGTCAAAATTAGAAATATAAAAAAAGCTGGATATACAGCTCAGTTATAGAGTGCTACTGGGGTTTGGTGTCCAATATTACTAAGCTGATAAAAGATAAACAGGTGATAGATAGATAGATAGGTAGATGGTACATAGATACATAAAAGCCAAGCTGTTCTGCACTTATCTAAAGGATGGGACTGGTAGCATTTGACTTTTTCTAACATACAATATTTTCCAGGAAGTCCTTACATTCAGTTAGGTTAAGTTAATTTCAGGGGTAATACCAATGTTTTCATTGAGATTAACAGCTGTCCATTGGATTTCTTGCCACCAGAAATACTGCTACTGTACTTCTCAAATTTGAGAGAGCTCATTTGTGTTCTTACAGAGAAACTAAGAAAGCCTATCTTTGCTTATATGAAGTCAGGAGGCAGTTTTACATATGTAGTCATATAGAAATTTTATCTTTCTATAGAATCTTTTTAAATCCTTGTTTCTTTCTTTCTTTTTTTCTTTTTAGGTACACAGGGATCAAATTCAGGACCTTGTGCTTGCCTGGCAGGTGCTTATTCCACTGAGCTATATCCCCAGCCCCCAGCCCTGTTTATTTCAGAGAACAAGAAAACTAATATTGGCTGGCTATTTCAAAATTATATTACCCTGGTCAAACTGATCATGTTGATCACAAAAACTTCCAGAGTTCAAGTATGAAATAATTATGTAAGTATGGTATTATTTAGGTTTCAGAGAACAGTACATTCAAATCATTGGATATTATATACAAAAATTTGAAAAACAGAGAAACAAAAATAATTTATCATGGAATACAGAATGTCATTCATGAATTAAAGTGATATAATACAAGCAAAGGCACAGAATAATCAGGCAGGTTATTTTCCTAATGGGTGGAATTCCTATGTTTGTACTTTTGCTGTTCAATAGTACACAAAACTCAATGTTTTGGTGTGTATTTCTTCCTATTTGAACGTTTTCATTTAATTATGAAAATCTCAGTTCTCTGTATTTTTACAACAAATCTCTCAGAGACAGTATGACTGGTAAAAATACTCACTACTTAAGGGCTAAAGATTTCATATTTCGTATCAATGAACAGCAATTTATAGATAGGATATTCTGCGGTGAGGTATTTTTCCACATTCTAAACACGAGTTATGTAGGGTATATGTGATACCCAATCATACTGAAAGGAAATCTTAGACTTACCACCTTTACATGGTGGCTAAACACAGGCAAGTGGCTGCAGTCTTAGCAGATGCTGTGATTGCTGCGCTCAACTCTTGAAGTGTTCCTAAGAGAATCACGTAATTGCTCATTGTATTTGCAGCTCTTTAATCAAATTTTCTCTTTAAAGTGTATGGATCACTTGCTATTGACCATTTTAATTGCAAATGAAACCTTCCAGAATTTGACCAAAAGTAATAACGTTGCTTTCTTTAATTAGACTATTTAGAAAGCGAAAAAACATTGCATCTTGACCTCATCCTTCTTGCCAACAGCAAAGCTATCATTGAGAGAGACCATACATAAAGAGTACAGCAAACGAGCTAGGCTTCCTGATTACTGGAAATAGGCACCAATATATTCAGAAATGATTTAAAGTATAGTGAAGACTAAGAAAAAGCCCCATTTACGTTATCTGAGACAAAATTGTGGCCCCTCAGTACTCACTTACCTCTCCTGATTCTGTCAGGGAAGTGCAGTCATTGGAAAAGCCTTCAATAGTTTAGGATGTTTAGTCTGTGATGCTTAGTGTCTTAGTCACTGTCTCATTGCTGAGACCTAATACCTGACTCCCACAGGTTAGGGGGGAAATATTTATTTGGCTTCATGGTTTCAGCAGTTTTCATCCACAGTCAGCTAAATCAGGGCAAAAATGTCTCGGAAGAGGGGTAAGGAAAAAAGCCATTGACATCACGACTCCGGGAAAGCACAGAGGGAAGGGGGAGATGGGGAGGGACACACACTCTTCCACATCAGATCCCCAGTAACACAGACCCTAAAGGCATTCACCTACCACACTCCCATACTCCAGTGGCCTTTCAAATACATAAGGTTTGGTGAACCACTTAAATCTGAACCTTAACCTTCAATCCAGCAATGATTTTAGAAAAGACTTGAACAGTTCCTGATTGCTTAATGAATTCTACAAAATGTTTGCTATTTAAAATAAAATAAATATGCAAAAGAGAGAAATTTAATACAATGGTGCATATTTGTTCAGGAATTCATAAAATTCATGGAAGTGAAAAGTAAAACATCTTTTAAAAATAGCCTTAATCGTCCACACTGTGAGACTAAGGTACACCTAGTGCAAAATGCAGCAAACATTGCACTACTTTTGCCAAGTCATCAAAATTAATGTCATTGGTGTTAAATAATGTTGACATCCAATACACCTGATGTAATGTGACAAGGCTGCTTCACCTCCCTATAATCCGTTCCTCAAACCCCAAACAGCACTCTGACCATAAGAGAAGTATAAGGAGAAACCAAATTGAGGGACATTCCACAAATTACCTAACCAGCCACCCTCAAAACTATTAAAATGAGGGAAAGTCTAACAGTTATAGGGCAGAAATGAACAAGCAGGCATGATAACTAAGGGCAAGGTGTCCAGTGCAGTGCCTGGGGACAGAAATAGGTTAGTAGAAAGATAGTGAAGTGAGGAAATCAGGTTAAGTGCAAACATAAGTTAATGGTGTTACTAGTGTGAGGTCTTGCATGACAAATGCTCTTATATTATTTTATATAAAATTTTGACATGAGACTCTGGATGAAGTATCTGAAGCATTCTGAATATAATGCTTGCAACTTTTCTGTTAATCTAAATGACACTGAAGTAAAATGATTACTCAAATCAATTCAGGGATATATTACTGATTTCTTTGGTCCAATATAATCTATATATACTGTCTTGTTCTACTGTAATTGTCTTAACCATCTACTCTTTGTACATAGGCCAACAAGGAAAAGCTAAACCAAATCCAAAGAGCTTTTCTGCATAGCAGTAAGACAAAATGGAAGAAACGTAAGTAAAAATTATATTTTTAACTTTTGAACACTAAGATTACATTTGACTTTTGTTAAGCATACATTTTGTCTTTTTGTCTTTCAGTTTTAAGAACAGAATAATGAAATAATGAACTGCATTTTATGAGTTTCAGTTACCAAAACCAGAGAAAGACCCAATCAAAACAGAGAACAACAGGCCTATCTCCCTAATGAACATACATGCAAATATACACAATAAAATACTAGCAAACAGAATTCAGCAAATCATCAAGAAGATAATACACTATGACCAAGTAGCATCCACTCAAGAGATGCAAGGATGATTCAATATATGCAAATCAATCCATGTAATACACCATATCGACAGAGCCAAAGACAAAAATCACATAATCATCTCAATAGATGCAGAAAAGCTTTTGATAAATTCCAACATACACTGATGGTAAAAACCCTACAGAAAACAGTAATCGATGGTCTTTACCTCATTCTGATCAAAGCCATCTATGACAAACCAACAGCCAACATCCTATTAAATGGACAAATACTAAAAGCTTTCACTTTAAAATCAGGAACAAGCCAAAGATGCCCACTGTCACCACTCGTATTCAACATAGTTCTGGAAATATTACCCAGAGCAATTAGAAAGAGAGAGATACAAAATGAACAAAAATAGAAAAGGAAGAAGTGAAATTATCATTATTAGCAGATGATATGGTACTTTACATGGAAGACCCAAAAAACTCCACTAAAAGACCCCTAGAATTAATCAACAAATGCAGTAGTATAGTTGGATACAAAGTAAACACTCAAAAATCACTAGCATTCTTATACACAAACAACAAACATACTGGGAGAGATATTAAGGGAACCATATCTTTCACAGTAGCATTCAAAACATTAAAATATTTAGGAATCAGTCTAACAAAAGAAATAAAAGATCTATGCAGTGAAAACTACATTACTCTGAATAAGAGATTGAACAAGATTTCAGAAAATGGAAAGATATTCTTTGCTCATCAATAAGAAGAACCAACATTTTGAAAATGAGCATACTACCAAAATTGTTGTACAGATTCAATGCAATTCCAGTCAAAATACCATTAACATACCTCACAGATCTAAGGAAAACATTCCTAAAATTCACTGGAACCAGAAGAGAGCCAGAATAGCAAAAGCAATCCCGGGCAACAAAGACAAGTCAGGTGGCATCACAATCCCTGACCTGAAATTATACTACAAATTGACTGGATTAAAATTAACTTGGCAAAAAAGGACCCTACAATCAATGGAACAGACTGAAAGATACAGCCACAAACACGCTCAGTCACCTTATCTTTCACAAAGGAACCAAGCAAGATCACTGGAAGAAAGTTAGTCTTTATAATGGTGCTGGAAAAACTGTCTTGCCACATGCTGAGGAATGAAACTAGACCTATGTCTATCACCATGTACCAAACTCAGGTCAAAATGGATCAGAGATCTCAATATTAAAACAGAAACACTAGGTCTACTGGAAGAGAAAGCATGTAAAACTCTTGAAGACATAGGGGTAGGCAGACAGTTCATGAGCAAAACCCAAAGTGCACTTGAAAATACTTCAAAGTATCAACTGGGATCTCATCTTACTGAAAAGTTTCTGTATATCTAAGGAAATCACCAGCAGAGTAAAAAGAAAACTCACAAGAGGGGACAAAATTTTAGCTCACTGTCTCTTGGCCAAAGGACTTCTATCCAGAGCACATAAAGAATTAAAAAAAAAATCTACCCTCCCCAATTCAAAGACCCAATACAAAAATGGGATGAGATGAACATATAATTCTCAGAAAAAGAAATACAAATGCCAAATAAACATATGAGGAAATGTTCAACATTATTGGCCATTCGTGAAATACAAATTAGAACAACACTGTGATTTCACCTTACCCTGGCAAGAATGGCTGTCATTAAGAAATTAACCAATAATTAATACTGGCAAGACAGTGGAGAAAAGAAACACTTCTCCACTCCCGGTGGGAGTGTGGACTGGTGAAAGCACTGTGGAAATCCATTTGGAGGTTCTTCAGTAAAGTAGGACTGCTGGTCCCGTTCAACCCAGCTATTTCCCTTCTGGGTATTTTCCCAGAAAATTTGAAAGCATCATATCACAACAACATATGTGTACCCATGTTTACAGCAGCACAATTTGTAATGGCCAAATAGTGGAAGCAACCCAAATGTTCCTCAACTGAGGAATGGATAAAAAAATTGTGGTATCTTTCTATAATGGAATATTACTCAGATATAAAGAAAGATAAACTTGAGGCTGTTTACGTAAATGGACACAACTAGAGATCATACTCATAAGTGAAATAAGTCATGTGTAAAAACTCTATGGTCTTACTAGTTTAAGAACCTGAAAGAGTGAATAAAATCTAGGAGATACAAAGGTATGTGAAATGAAAGGAAACTGCTCAAAAGAAACAACTGGAATGAGGGAAAAGATAAAAGATAAAAGAAACATACACACAGGATAGCTAACATAGTTATACTACTGATTTTTATTGCTTTGTTGAAAGGAATCATTAATGTTTAATTGTTTGATCAATCCTACATGTCTATATTTGTCTGTGAGTGACCAATTTGAAAATATGAATATGTAATACAACAACCATTGTTAAATTCCTATCACCTTGTCTGAAATTCCGTATTGCTTGTATTGTTTTTTTGTTGCCTTGTATGTGTGTTTGTTGATATATTTTCATTCTTTTAACTTTAAATCAAAAAATCTAAAAAAAGATGAGCTCCATCTATGTGAGGCTATTTCCAGTGTACTGTGTTTAATTACATTTCTTGAAAACTCATATGTTGAAATAAAATGCTTGTTACCTCCACACTGTGATATTTTTCTTTTGAAAATAGGGTCATCTGAAAAGTAAGCAAGTCAAAGTAAAGTCAAAACATGGCCTTTTATCGGATGATGATTGATATTTTTATATAAAGAAGAAATTTGGACAACATGTGTGTACAGTGAGGGTTGTAGGAAGATACATAGGGAGAAGATGATCCTTAATTAACCAACTGGCAACTTCTGGAGCTGCCTGCTCAGTCCTCCGGAGGAAGGAACCCTGCCAACAACTTGGTAAGGAACGTCCATCCTCCAGGAACATGAGAAAAAAATAAATCTACTTCTTAAGCAGCCCAGTCTGCAGTTCATCACAGCAGCACTTGTAAACTAATATAGTTAGTGACTAATCATTGAAGAAAACATGTTTGATGTCTCAATGGAGATAGTGGCAGTGGTAGGTGCAGCCAAGTAATTTCACGTGGGAATGAGCTTGAGGAGCAGGGCAAAGGAAAGTTTAACACAGAGCAGAAGGGCCGTGTGAAGTTCTACGGAGTAGTAAAACTGCATTAGAATTTATTACTCTGGTGGGGCCACTGCTCCTCAGAACATCTGTGAGCTCTGTGGTGAAGTCGAGGCTTAACCCCAAGCGAGGCGTGCAGCGAGGCTGCTCATGTGGAGCTGCAGTGAATGTGATGAAGCAATAATAAACACTGGGGACAACTGCAGTGCACAGTGTCATGGTTAAGAGTTCCTTAGTTGTAAATTACCAAGAAAGAAAAATAACTCACAAAAGTCCATAGCACCATCCATTACCATGCAAAAACTGATTCTAATAATCATTTCCTAAATTGTGTTAAGTAATAAAAACTAAAAAGATACATGTTCTTTTTATGTTTGTGTGTGCACGTGTCTAACTGTCCATGGGCCCTGTTAGCTGAAGGAATTTAACTGAGCTTCTAGAAAAGACTTCAGTTGACATAGGATCCTTCTATGTCTATGACACAGATTAAGTAACGTATTTTAAGCAATTCTGCAGTGAAAACTTTAGGTAGGTAAATATGACTCATTATGTTAACAGCAAAATCAATCGGTCAGTCAAGCTATATTCAAGCAGCAGTAAAGAAGTCAAATTCCACATTAAAATATAAGTTTTTCTGATGTAGGATACCTATGACACTGAACACCTAATGCAAGGACCATGCAATTTCAGCAAGCTTCGTCTGAGGTGGTGTGCTTTTTGAAGTTATTCTCACACCAAAGCTACAAAAAGCGACCAGGATTTCAAGCAAAGGCACTGGAAATTAGCAGTATATACGCAATAGATGTACCTTGGTGTAATTCGTTATTCTCGATATTCTAAGGCATCCTCAAATGATTGTAAATGTATTCTTATTCCTCTGAATTGAGGAGAACAAAACATTTGCCGCATTAGAAACAATGCAAAACTCTGACTGGCTTACAAAGTCAATTTACAATTTGCAAGTGGAGAGTATCTCTCTAGGTCTAGGAAGGACCTCTGAAAATTATCGGTGTTTGGGGACCATTACTGATGGAGGTTTAACTTAGTTACTGTAAGGGAGGTAAACTACTGTCTTCACCCCTTCTGTGCTCAGGCCTGAGGTTTTGTGACAAAAGAGGAATGAAGAGGATAAAAGCGTGCATATTTACTGTATATGAGTTTTAGAAGTCATGAGAGCTTTTGTAAGGAAACAGAGTCCCAGAGAAATAGTTCAGTCTTCTATGCTACCCACCACTGTTTCATTTTCTGCTCCTCTGGCACAGTGTGACACCACCGAGGGGACCCAAGAGGGATGAAGAGGATAAAAGCGTGCATATTTACTGTATATGAGTTTTAGAAGACATGAGAGCTTTTGTAAGGAAACAGAGTCCCAGAGAAATAGTTCAGTCTTCTATGCTACCCACCACTGTTTCATTTTCTGCTCCTCTGGCACAGTGTGACACCACCGAGGGGACCCTCACGAGAGGAGGAACTAATCCAGTCTCCTGATCTTGCATTACATCCTCTAAAACAATGAGTTTAAACAAAATAAAACAAAAAAACCTCTTTTCTATATTGTTATCAGCTTCAGGTCTTTGCTTACAGTAACACAAAATACACTAATATAAATTGCTGCATGAACTGGCCTAGAACCTACAAAATCTTATTTGGGGACTTTCAGGGTATTAATTTGACAACCTTATTTTCTATAAAATTTTGATATTTGCAACTTTGATCTTCAAACTTGACTTCTGCTGATCTTTGTCTAAACAGCTGGGGTTTTTGTTTGTTTGTTTTTATTTTTTGGTATTTCTTTTTGTTTTCCTGTACAGAAAACCAAATATTATCTTCTTTTGTTTAGGAACTTGTCTTCCAAGTGAAAATTTAAAGCCGTGGTTGACTCTGTTCTTTTAGAGTAAGTTCACAAAGGTTTTGTTTATTCATGTTCTTATTTAACTTAATTCGAAAAATCATTCAGCCTTTACTCTTTCCCTGAACATTTCTGTTGGCTTTCCTTTTAGCACAGTCCTTATTTCAATGGCCTTTTTGCAAGTATTAATCTTCTGAGTTTCATTTTCTTTTCAGTTGTCATGTCTCTGCTTTGTTTTACTGACGGATATTTCTGGCTGATTTACCGGAGATGGTATTCTGTGGGTGCAAGAAATACAGTTAGAAAGAATTGTCTCTCATTTCTAGAAGGCGTGTTTGGATTAGAAAAATCAACCTTTATCTTGTAGGCAATTGTACATCTGCCTGTTTAAAGTGCAGCTCAGGGAAAACTTAAACGCACAATTCCTGCAATATGCGCCCCACTGAAACAGGCAGACGTGTGGATGGCTTGTCATTTTTGGAGGTTTCTTCGATTCTGTCTTTATATGCACACACCTTAATTTTTATCAGTGTGGTTCTTAAATTCCAGAAAATGTAACTGACTCTCTCACTATTTGTATTGTGTAGCCAGGAAAGTCATCAATATTTCCTGAAATCATTTTTTGCTATGTTATAAAACATCTTCAAAAGACTTTTCATAAATAGTGCCTCTGACATGAACCTCCTTCGCTGAGCATTCCCCTGCTTAATATCCCTTATTTTCACTTGTAGTACAAGTTCAAGTAGATCTACTAGGCGAAACTAGAAGGAAAGGGAATCCAGCCATTCAAGTTAGCCATGACATTTCCTTATGTCTTTTAATGATTTAAACACTTATTTGAAAGGCTTATCTGTAAGCAGCAGCAGGGATTGCCTCATGTTCTTCTGCCTACCTTTAGCTCTCTTTTGACTTCATTTTTATTAACAATAAGAAAGCTTTGTTAAAGAAAAAGAGAACTCATTGTTTGGACTGACCTGGTGCGCTAGTCACAAACAGAAAGACCAAATAAAAATGGTGTCATTCACCCTGCACATCACACAACCAAACTGAAACTTTCAGGAAACAGATATGCCACAAAAAGGAATCATTTTTCCTGGAAGTATAAGATTTCAGTTTTCCAGTGACAGTATAAAATGTAGTCTGTCTGCTTAAACTTTAGTAAAAAATACGCCAAAGTAACTTTATATTAACCATTCAGATATTTTTTTCTATTGTTCTGTTTGCCCCTTCCCACTTTATAATTCCGCAGTCACTGGGAGCTACTCTTCTACTTTGTAGAATGGAAACTGTCTTGTTCCCAGAAAGGAAAATGGAAACCAATTTGATCTGCAACTGAAATTGTTGCACTTTTGTCTTTGGACTACGCTAAGGAAATCAAATGTGGCTGCTTCTTAAGGATATTTTGATGGAGACCATGGATCTAAGGTTTTCCTGAATCAAGGCATATGGACAGGCTAATATCTTATGAAAAATCTCAGAACGCTGGCACCTAAAACACAATGACATTGAGACGTGATCACCTTTTCCACATGAATATTCTCTTTTTTCCTACCTGGTACTTTAAAGTTCAAGTTACATGGAGGTGGAAGGTTATGAAGCCACCTCTATTAAGTAGAAAGTATAAAGGTTTTATTGCTCTTTAGGCACAGATTATTAATGCAGTAATGACGTGAAAGGGTATTAAAGGCAAATTTGTGAAGCTCTAAAGAGCTTTATTAAGATAAGCAACATTTTTATTGAGTCAATTCAGTTGCTATTTTAATGAAAATCTGGCTAGATAAATCTCAGTGGAAGCCACCACAGACGCTGTTGCATGCATTTGGGGGATACGCAACAGAACTTGGCAGGGTGGTGAGGGAGAAACCCATAAGGGGAGAAGAATTTTGGAAAGGAGAATTGTGGGGCTGCAACAGCTTCCCCGAGCATTTTCTCCATTTTATTCACTAGAGTTGCAGTTGAATGTCGTGCACACCCGTAATCTACCTGTTGATGCTGAATGGTGTTTTGTTTCTTCTTTCATTCTTAGTAAATAAAGTCTTTCTTATCTTTGTTGACTGAGGAAATATTTGTCTTTATCTGTGTAAATGTGAAATTTAAGACAGGAAGGCAAGAAAGAAGGAAAGTTAAAAAAGGATAATTTTTTAAAAAGAAGGAAAACAGGCAGAAATGAAAAAGAAGGGGAGTGGTGAAACATGGAGAGAGAATAAGTAATGAAAGCAGTTATTTAAATGTCAGGAAGATACTTATTAAACCATATAAAGTCCTACCTTCTGGACTTCAGTGCAGCTGACACAACCTGTGGCCTCAGGGCTTTAACATTATATTTAACATTTCTGATTGTCAGATGTTTCATCTTCAAACTAAGCTTATCAGTCTGTAGATATGGCTTCCCATGTGCTATTAGTATATCGAAAGGCAGAAGTCTTCACGGGTTAGTACTTATCCCATATATGGTACAGAGACCATCATCAATGGCTTCTTCCCAATAAATGCCAGGAGGAGCTCAAAGATATGGTAACTGAAGACTTCACCACTTTGCAATTGTGTAAAATCCTCAAAATCAAGCTTTGGGAGTGTAGCGCAATCACAATTTTTTAAAACTTAGAGAAATATCTAAGATTATCTGTCCAGGTCTTCTACTTTAATTGTGGAGATATTTCTCTTTTGTAATACATGATGAATATTAGTCAGCTTTCATGTTGAAAATACTTTTGTGAATGAACGAATGACACAAAAGAAAGAATCTTGTAAATATTAAGTACATCATATGTGAAGGACTCTCACATGCTTTAATACATCACAGTGGCAGTGTCAAACATTCGTGTTTGCATGTTGTAAAATAACAAAAATTATGGGACTGAGAGCATATTGTTAACTTAGTTGTGGATTTTCTTCCCTTCTTTCTTTGTTTGAGACTGTTTGTTATGTCACAGAGCTGACTTGGAACACCTGTGCCAAAGCAATCTTCCTGCCTAACCTCCAGGGCAGCTGGGACTACAGGTATGTATCTCTGTGCGTGGCTCATTAACAGCTTTGTTTGTTTCATGAGCATATGTATATGGTGAGATCAAATTCAGACAAAGAGTCTCTATAGTAACACATCTGTATTAGTAATACACACATCACTGACCATTAATGCTAAAATATGCCATTTTTATAAAAGTTAGGAATAAAACGTTATATTACTTGGCTAGCCAAAGAGTGCCAAGCGGTTCTCACAGTGGTCAAGTGCATTTATGGTAATATTAGCAATACACAGCGATTTATTTCTCTCACTTTGTACCACTTCCCGCTTCCAAATAACAGTACATTGTCAAAATAAATACATCAAACAACCAAACAACAACAACAAAACAATGTAGGTCACAGTATTTCTCATTTGGCACATTATAAAAAAGATTTTATCAGAAACATTTAAGAAACTTCCCGTAAGTTTAAGACACTTGAACTTTTCATTTGCAAAAATTATCTCCTCTTGTATTTCATCAGCATTCTATTAAGATCTGTGTTGTTATTGATATAGAGGTATTTCAATAAACTGTAGTTTCTTTGTGATATTCATTGTGATTACTTTTCCAGGACTTTGTTCCTGATTCTTCTCGAATCTTTTATTTCACTATTTTGGACTAAGGATGAACTAAGGGGGTGCTCTATAACTGAATCACAATCCCAGCCCTCTTCCGGGAATTTTTAATTTTTGTTGTCATTTATATCATGGCTTTTTTTTTCTTTTTGCTTTACATTTTAAAAGTTAGTATACTGTTTTGTAACATTAGAATAAGGAGATGATTAAAGTAAGATTTCATGAATCACTTAATATATCACTATACAAGGACAACTTTTTTCTTCATTTCATAATGAAGGGAAAATTAACAGGAAAGACCTCATGGAGAATGGCTTTGAAATTCATGTGTCTGCGTATGCAAAGTACTTTAATCACACAGTGATTACTAAAGTCTGCTTACTACATTATGATGGCTGGAACCCTCATTGCAAAGCAAAGAGTAACTGAAGTGTATCTTTTATAAAAACAGGCATTGAATTGGTGACATCTAATACAGCAAAGGTCCATAAAACTCCATAAACTCTTTCAGTGACAGAGGGCAGGGCTTGGGTGGATGGGGAAACCTTGGAGAATGGTTATAATGTGTGTGGCTCTGTCACAGGTTGAGCTCCTGAGGTCTGGAGAAGCAGAAAATATTTTGAAACATACTATGGCCTTAATCCTCAAAAGTCTGTGGAACTCTCACTTTTATAGGTAATCTGAAGGCTACTATTTGAGGTCAGTAGCTCACATAATGGTTCTAATAAAGTACGATGTGAGAGTCTCAAAAAGTGGGGACATTGCATTCTAAATATTTGTCCCAGCAGGCCATACAACTTATGTCATAAAGTATCTAAGTATTTGGAATAATTTCATAGGCACTCAAACTTTAAGAGTCCTTTATTTTATATCATTTGCAAAATGGAGATAGGAATTGATATTTCATAGACTACTTTAGGGATTAAAGTTAACATATACAAAGTATTCCGTATTCTTAGTATACAGAAAGCATACTAACAAAATTTGTTTGAGGTGAACCAATTATTTATGATTCTGCCAGTAATATCTATAGCTATCTATTCATAACAAACAACCATCCTTGAATTTGAAACATTAAGAATATTTGTTAAAAAACACAGCCATCCTTGAATTTGAAACATTAAGCATATTTGTTAAAGAAAAGTGGGTCATTTCTTTTAGGTTAGTGAAGAACCAAGAAAGGTGATAAGCAATTAGTTTGAATTAAATGTCTATCCTACCACTTGATAGATTTTTAATTAGGAATAAACATTTAAATTTTCTGAGTATTTTATCATTTGAAAAGTGGAAAGGAGGATATATAATTCAGAGAATGCTTTGTGGATTAAAGTTAATGTATACAATATAGGCTTTTCAGCACTTACTATGACAACATGATATACATCTATAGCAAAGTAAATTAAACATTGATGGAACGTACGATGCAAAAGGAAAAAATACAAATTTTACCAAATATAGAAATTATAGTGAATATTTGTATTTCAAAATTTTCCTGAGTTTTTAAGCAGATATATCTGATATTAACAAATAAAATAAAGATGTGGTCTTTTAGCATATATTCACAAGTAGCAAGCTAATATTATTTATCATAACTATCTTTATACTATTACAGTGGTACCTGAGTTGTTGAATTTAATTTGTTCTACAGTTTTGGAAAACATGGCCACGTTTATGTTTGTGCGGAAAAGATGGCCTCAGTCATGTTTGTCACCTGACGCAGCATTTGCCAACAGAAACCAAATTTTGCCAAATACTTCTGTTTGTGAAGAGAATTGTCCGCAAACAAAAGCATCCATCAACCAAGGTACCACTGTAGTTGTAAGGTTGCATTTCTTAGTCATCAGTTGGCCTTTTGCTCTGAAACCTAGTGAGGCATCACTTGAGAGTGTACAGGACAGATGAGAGGCATTCTGTGTCTTTCTGAGACTCCATGACTTGTACATACACCTCGAGAGCATTGCTTTTGATACAGTGAAAAAGTTTGGTAACAGTGGCCTCTTCATTTTTCTAGTGTTAAAATATCAAATGTGGGGCTGGGGATATAGCTCAGTGGAATAAGCGCCTGCCTAGCAAGTGCAGGGTCCTGAGTTCAATCCCCAGTACCGCCAAAAAAATAAATAAATAAATAAATAAAATATCAAATGTGTGATAAAATATTTAGGTGAAGATTTAAGCAAAATTATTTTGTTAGAAGACATTGCCGTGAATCCTCCTGGGAGTACTAGCACTGGATCAGACATGTTTAGCGCATTGCTCTTGAAGCTTTTTAAGGCAGTTTTCAAAGTCCTCTGATGAGTGTCTTTACAAAGTTTGATTAAAAATCTGGTAAATCCTCCTGATGAATGTCACACAAGGCTGGTAAAAAAAATTTACTGTATATCTTTATCTGCCTTATTCTCTGGATCTTCCCCAGGCAACTTCTAGCTCTTCCCCAAAGGCAAAATGACCACGAAAGGATATTTTAGACAGATTTAGGACAACATGGCCACCATGACAGAGCACCTGAAGAAACTCCTGAGAAAGGACTTCAAGAACTGCTTCAGAATGTGGCAAGACTAATAGGCCAAATTTGTCCCAAAGCCAAGGGTTGTATTTTGAGTTGAAATGATGACCACATGCCTTTACAATAATAATTTTTAAAATTGAAGGATGGGCCAATATCTCTGATCACACCTTGTGTCATGGTAATGTGAAATATTATATATCTAGAGTCCAAGTAAGATCTAGCTTTGACACTGACAGCTACTGTGATCGTGCATAAATTGCTCCAATAGAAAAATAGGGATAATAATGATTACTTGGATAATCTGGAGTTGAAAATAGCTCAAGAGCCATATAGCAGATGCTCTATAAATATTAGTCACAAGGTTTCATTTTGACAATTACATTCAGAAATTTTGCACATTTCCTTGAAGGTGACTGAGAAAACATCCAGTATTAATGGGGATTCTTTGCTTATTGGAAATAACTGCTTGATTGTTGCATGAGTGTTAATACAATCTTATGGACATTGTCCAAGATATTTTTTAAGGAAGTTTGCAATCTGTGCTAATTTCAGCTGTGATGACCAATTTCCATCTGTTAAACTGCCTAAACAGCAAACATTGATTTTTTACAGTTTTCGAGGCCGGAAAGTTCAAGTTCAAGGTGCCAGCATTCCACTGTATGGGGAAGACATGTTTCCACTAGTGTCTTTGTTGTATCTGCATTTGGCAGAGAGCAGAGAGACAGGAGAGTGGGAGGAAGTCGTCTGCTCTCTTATAGGGCACCAACCTCATGGTTTGGCTCAATTCTCATGACCTAATTAACACCCCACAGCCTCACCTCAGGGTATTAGTTTCAATACACAAACTTTGAAAGAAAACATTCAGACTGAGCAAAGAAGGAAAATGCCACGGTGTCATATGTGTATTTTTCTTGTGCATTGTTTAACTGGTACAGGGTCATTTGAAAGGAATGTTATGTGGAGGTGCTGGATGGGTTTGTAGGTGAAATAATATTGACTAGTTTCACAGTAGGTCATGAACCCAAAGACATGTATTATAAGTTTGAAGCTAAATCCAAGAGACTATTATTTTTTTTCTATTGGTTTTTGTCATAGTAGTGATATAAGCACTGAGGATGGAAGCATGGTTTTTGTGTCTGTTAAAGTAAATTCAGGGAAATCAGATTATAGCTGATGTAATTTAGACGTTTGGAGGTGGGGGATTTTCTGATAGCAAAATCTAATGTATGTAGCTCCCCAAATGGAAAGCTTCTCTCAAGAGGGTGACCTGCATCAGGGAATTTATTTTCCAGGGTGGTGAAGCTGACACCAACTTTTAAATTTTTTTTTTTTTTTTGGAAATTTTTGTGATCAGAAATGTCTAATAAAATTTTATACATAGCCTTAGCTAGGAATGGGATTTGTGGAAAGTAAATATTCTTTCCATACCCCCCCTCACTTTCGGAAGAATTAATATCTTAACTACAATTATTTATTGCTTCAGTTTCTGCTTGCTAATGGTTATTTCATAAAGGCCGCCTTAGTAGACACCATGAAATAGTTTTCACTTACTGTTACCCTATCCTATGGGAATACATGTTATTTGGCTTATTTTACCCAAATAAAAGAAGAAGAAGGAATAATTTGTTCCAAGCCACAGTGCTTTAGAAGATAAATCCAAGTAGATAAATCTGCCTCTGCAGCTCATTGCATAATCACCTGTTTATGAGGCTTGCTCGTTGTAATGGTGGGCTGTGCATGTAGTTTGCTGCTTCTGTCACTTGACCCAATGATTCGCTTCTCTGTAGTTTGGCATCTTATCCTTTCTACACGCATGCAGGCGTCTATGTATTTGCTAATTTCTATTTGCAGCAACAAGTTCCTAAGCTCTACTTGTAACAGAGTGAGGATTAAATTTTAATTGTTGGCTTTTGAAAGAAGTGACCACTGAAAGAACCCATTGTTACTGCTAAAGCCCTGTACTAATGCCTTCCTTTTGGAGCTTGGGGCTGTCACTCTCTAAACTTGAATTTCCAGTAATAGAGCCACAGCCATGACAATGGAGAGGTAGTAACGCTGAGTTCCTGTTATATGTTACGGTTGATCCACATGGATTTTGAAAGCGCAGCACAGTTCTTCGTCTTACTTTGTTTTGTTTACCTGTTGTTGTTGTTCTTGTTGTGCGTCCGTCAAACTTGCCGCAGCGCTGCCCCCGCAATCTCGGCTCCCGTATCCACTCTCCCTTCCATTTTCTACGTGTATCGTGAAGACACCTGACCACAACAGGCACAGCTGCACAAAATAATCGATTCACATAATTACATAGTCATCGAGCCGAGATACGTGACTCATGATGTCCAAGCACACTCTACCTCCCTCAGGTTGATAAAGAAAGTTACATAGTTTTGAATTTTAAGATTTATTCTGAGCAAAAGCCTTCAGAATCTACCCCGTGTTCTCTTTCATGACTCATGCCTGTTCCTGCAGAACTACCTCATCTTTTCTCAAAACTTGTCTTAAGAAACTCGCACATGCAGCCTCCCTTGGTGCCATATGTTTCCACTACACTTATTTTTATCATTGAAGAGGCAAAAAAGCTCGTAATACAATTCTGAAAATATCTGCTCCATATTCTAGATAATCTCTCCAGCCTCTTTTCATCTTATTTCTCAAATTGGCTGTCTCTTTCCATCTCCATACAATGATGTCCAACTTTCTGAATTCTCCTTAAATTTATGATCCTTTCCCCAACTTTATTCTTATCAAGTGGGCTCATCTATATCTCAGGGGAGAAGAAAGAATAATTCACCAGGAGATAATTCCCTCAACCTCTTATACATAAACTAGCCCTTCTCTATGGACTTTCACTTCATCAGTTTCATTTCCTGTTAGAAATCATCATTTTCCTCTGAGCTTCAGAAAGTTCATTTTTCTACATGTACTCTCCCTTCCCTGATTCTACATACATTTTCAGGAAAATTGTTTGCTCTCTGCTCTGTATGTTTAAAATATGCTTCCTTTCTTTTAACTTTGTTCTTTGTTTTGTTTCATTTTCCTTTATTTTTTTGTTTGTTTGTTTGGAGACAGAGTCTGGCTATGAAGTCCAGGCTGGTCTTGAGATCACTATGCAGCCCAGGCTGGTTTTGAACTCATGACAATCATTGTGCCTTAGCTTTGTGAGTGCTGAGATTACAGGTAATTCAGCTCTCTGCATTCCTAATCCTTTTACTTTAGCAGGAAACTAAATATGCAACACTAGGAGCGAATTGAAAATCCTTTCCTATACAAAGTGGACCCTCTTTTCCACAATCACTCCTTTTCCAGCCCTAGCGAGAAGGTCTGTAGCAAACAGTGTATGCTCACTCATTTCTCAGTCCTTCAGAATCAGATTTTGTAAATTTGCTCTGATTCAAGCTCCTCAGGTCAAAACCACCTTCTTGGTATTAAATTTAGAGGTGATGTTTCAAGTTTTTACTATATCTGATCCTAAGCGTGGTTTAGCAGTGGTGGTGGCTTCTTCCTTCTTAGAAAATGTCTCTTTCAGCTTCCAAAAATTGTCATCCTTCTGGTTTTACTCATATACTTGTGATTATGTTTTGATGTCTCTTTGTATTAGGTATTATTTTTATTTTACACTTGCATGTCTGAGGCCTTATATCAGGGCAGATGCTCCTCCCAGGACCAACCAGTTCCTAGAGTAAAGGACTTACTGAGGAACAGGACGTTCATTGACCAAGTACCCCATATAGACCCTTCATCTCTTCCCCATCTCATTTGATTTTGTACTCTAAGTTAATATTCTCCTGCTCTACTCACTCAAAACTGGGTACCAGATAAATTGAGATAGACCCTGAAATCAGAGCTCACTGACCTTATTTAATCTAGTTATTCCTAAGGTTCTTTCCACAGGCTCTTCTAATCTTCTCACCAGAGAAACCCCACTGAGGTTCCTTGCCCACAGTTTTCCCCGCTGTCCTGTCTCCAGCCCACTCCTGGCACTTCCCACAGTGCCTCAGCACAGGCCATGGTTTTTCCTTCTTGCAACTGTATCAAATCTTCTTTTCAGTGGCAGTTGTCTTCTGATCTGCTGCCTCACCATATCCAAATACTGTCAGAAAACCTAATTTGGAAAGCCCTTCCTTTAAAAGGCTATTGCTTTATTTTGAGGAAATTTGAAATCAGGGGATGAGGTGGAATGTGTAGAAAGAAAATAATTGGTCGTGGAGGCAAGTCATTGTGTCACTGGTCATTCTGTGTAGGCAATTTTTTTTAAATTACCATAAATGATACTTAAATTTTTGGAATTCTTGGTCATCAATCCTTCAGTGATTTTTTGCCAAGTAAAACTCAGAATTTTCCCCATGTTTCTAATGATCTTCTTAATTTTTGTCATTCAGTCTAGAGCTACACTGAAGCCGTTAATTCATTGTTTAGACAATATTTAGAGCATTTCTGTGTATCAGCCCTGTGGTGTGGTGCAGGGGTACATTGGTGAAAAGAGATATAGATATTGTTCTTCATCTCATAGAACTTTGAGATTAACAGAGATATTTGCTAATCAAATAGTAGTGTAATATACAAAATTGTAACCATGGCATTTGATGCAATGTGCCATGAAATAAAATAAATGGAATTATTATAGGATTTCCTATTTTACATTGAGGTTAACCAATAGGAAAGTTTAACTGCATCTCACAATTTGTGTCAGAATGCTTCAATGTGAATGTTAAAAGTTGAGCTGAATTCAAGGATATGAATATAAATTTCATTGGAAAATGCACTTAGGGGGAAAGTTCCAGAGAAAAGACTGCTATGTCAGTCAAAGAATAATAAGAAAACTAAAAAAAAAAAAAAAAAACAGCAAATTGACCAGAAGTTAATACAAGGAATTGTTAACTATAAGAAGGAAGAGGTTTAATGGGGAGTTGGATAGTAAGAAGAAAAATAGACAACTGGATTTTATAATTGGCAGCCACTACCACCCCGCCCTCCACAGGGCACACAGGTGAGCCTCTACTTCTTTAGTGGTTGAAAGTTACACCTCAGTAAAGCGCAGAGCCTTGTTCGGAACAGCAGAGTTGAGTCACTACTATGGTGAAATGCGTTTGACTTCTGCCCTCTAGAGGCCAAAATCGCTGTCTGCTAGAGTGCTTTCACCAGAAGAACGCCTGTGCCAAATAGCCCACAGGGATTTCAGAGCTCATCTGTTGGTCCTGCTGGACTGTTGACTTCTGTGATCTACAGAAACCGTGAACTAAAGAAGTCCCATGTGCTGCACTGGAGTAAGACATCTACACTGCAAAGTTTGGAGGCTCCGGATGCTCTATGGACAGGTACCTTTCCAAGGATTATCTCAGACCACAAATGAAAATTCTTTCCTCAAAGTCTTTCAGCAACCTCTACTGATGAAGCTTGGTATTATGACAGCTGACAAAAGAAAACTATTGCACGGCCCTTCATTCCTCAGGCTGAAACTGAACCGCAGATTTGGATTTAACTAAAAATAGATTGATAACTGGACAAAGAATTCATTGTGTAGAGAGAAGCTCAAGACTAGTAAAACCATATACATTTGAGGATATGGCTCAAGGTTTAGGAAATTTTATTTTCCTATTTAATTCAAATTTGAATATGTCGGTCTTTCTTTTCTTAGAGAAGGTGGTAACAAGTGAATTTCAATACATACAAGAGTCACGGTGCACATTCTGTGTTCCATAGTCATCTAACAAGCCTCTCTGAGGTACAGGTTCTTCATAAAATGAGGAATCTGGAGTTGACTACACTAAGGAGCCTCCATTACTATAATTGCTGATAATTTAGCTAATACAAACATATGCTTGAATTCTCAGAAATAATATGCACTAATGTTTTAAGAACAATATGTGTAATACACAATCCCAGCAATGTATTATTTCTTTACATCACAGTTGATTTAACTAAGTATTGGTGCTACTGAAAACTAGTTTGTGGTAATGTATTTTGAAGAAATATAGCTGAAGTCCATGGAAGAACTTCCTTGCTTTCAATGAGCACAGAGTACAGTACAAACTGTGTCCCACCACCAGAAACCTCACTGCAGAAGACGCTGAGGAGCACACTCCCAGACATGGACTTGCATGGTAATGTGATTCAATAACTACTTTAAGTCATTCTCATCGGAAAAGAAATAAATTGAAAATACCATTAAGTTCAGGAAATTATATGATTTAATATGAAAAAGGATAACAGAACTTAAGTCAGAGATATATACCCTTCTAGCATTGTGTGTACATTTTCAAAGAAAAATGGATTTTGTTCCTCTGATTTCATGATTTTGAAACAATGGTGTCTTCCAGTTCCAGGGCTACAAAGATGTTGATTAGCTTTCAAAAACGTTGTCAGTTTAAAAGCGGATCCTTAGCAATTCTTTTTAAAATACTTAATTATGCAGAAGGTGATGCATCTTAACATTATTTTAACATAGTTTGCCTGGTATAACTCTACATACACACACTGTTCGAAATACACAAAATTGTTTTAAAAAGGTAAATCTTTATGCAAATCATGAATTTTTTTCAAGCTCCATCCAACACAGTTCTTTCAAACATAATTTTTTTTGCTCCAAACTTGTTATTTCCTGGTTTTCAAATGACCTTGGAGAGTGATGCCAAAAGACCAAAATAAGCACCATTTTTCCATGAATTTCTGGCTCATAAAGTACATGTTGGACAGCATACAAAAACATTTTCAATAGATTTTATGTCTAGATTGGTCACATAGGAAGATGTGAATCTTTATATATTGGATCTTTTAGGGAGACAAAAATAAGAGGATTATTTTCTATATCACTAACCATATTTAGTGCCAACTACCTTATTCTACAAGAGTTGCATATGTTGTCAATTCAATTGACTTAAAGTTATCCTTTCCTTTTATGCTTTGTTTAAAGGTAACAACATAATAAGGGGTAATACAGTACAATTTCCTGAAAATCCAGCTCTGTCTAGATTGTGTCAATATTTGAGTGTTTTTGTGTTTTTGTTGTTATATTTTGGCTTTGTTTTGTTTTAAAGACTATTAATGTAGGTTGATTTAAGTTTGTATTTAAATAGATGGAAGTGTCTAGTTTGTATTTAAATATATTTATTTAAGCAACGGTGAAATTTTAAGACCATCTACTCCTCGGATTTTGTAGCTGTGTTGTGAACTTTCTCAAATGATTTTATGAAGACGCTCCATTAGGAGCACCTACATAAGGCCAATTACTTATGTTCAGTGTTTCCATAGTTGTTCACTTATTGCTGTGTGTGTATGTGCAAATATCATCATTTGTTCATTCACATATCTACCTTCAGTTCCTGACCATTTTGCTAGATGCTAGATGCACAGCAGAAGCTTAAACACACACTAACAGGAAGCTTCTCTCCAAAGGACATGTTACTAGGCCATGTGCTGTAGAAACATGGGCGGATGGAGCTTGAAAATATAATGCTTAGATAAGTTCCAATTGTGACTTGGTTTTAGAAAAATTGAGATTGAAAATTGAGGTTAGAATATTATATTATAAAATTTAATAGCTCAGTATCTCATATGTTTTTGAATGTGAGGGACGTAGCAAATAACAGTAAGGACATGGAATTATGTGGACAGGCAACAGAAGTCAATTTACGCCAATAAAATGAAGGTTAGATGGAGTCAGTGCAAGGTGCCTTGACCAGAAAAAGAAAATAAATAAACATGCAACAATAACTGCAGAAATACAGAGGAAGCACAACAGCATTGGCTTAAAAATGGTGTCAGTTTATTGACACCAAACTCAACACCACGCAGTCGTGAGTCACTTTAACGCCCAAGTCATAGGAAGCCACACTGCTGGGAAAAGTGATTTTAGTCTTGGTTATGTTGATAGACATAGGGAACAGAAAAATGCTAGAAGCACACAAGTGAACACTTGGCCTCTCATTTGGTGGAATTGCAGTTTGTTTGGTTATAAGCACCAGACGTTAAGAGAGATACTGACAAAGTGGAAGACACTCTGAGCTGCGGAGTCCAGAATTGTGAAAGGAATTGACAGCGTGATGGATGAAGCCTCCTTAAAGGAATCATGGGTATTGAATTCATAGGTGAGCGGACTCAAAGGGCAAATGAGAGCTCCTCTAAAAGAGACCAAGAGCTTTCAGGTGCAAGAGGTCTTTGGTTTGTTCCTTATGGCCTGGACTTTAAAACCAAAATGGAAAAAAAATGGAAACTCCAGGGAGCATAATTTTAGCTAAACATAAAGAAGAATTTTCTACTGCTCACAGCTGTCCAAACGCACTCAAACCTGCCCCGGGGAGGCAGAACCTCAGGCCATCATATTTTCTGCATCACTGGAAGTGTTCGGGCACAGCCTGGATGAGCAGTCAGGCAGGCTGTTAGAGGATTCAACGCGAGATGGAAATCTGGACTAGATGCCCTGAGAGATCTTGTATTCTTTTCCCTGCAAGAATCTATACAAAACGTATTTTTATTTTCCTGGCTAGTGACCATGGGCTTTCATCCACTTGGCTCCATTTCTTAAACAGTGCAGTTACTATCAAAACATTTTTTCTGTTTAGATATTTAATTTAAAACATTAAAATCTTTCATTTAGCAAAGCCACAGAAGCTAAATTTTGTATTTGCATTCAACAAAGACTCATGTTTGTGTTCATACATATCAGAAGCACACTTTATTTGAAAAATTAAAGAATTTTAAGTTTGTCTAGAGGTCAAGAATTTTTGCCTTTCGCAACTATTAATTCAGGCAAATACAAAATTATTTCGATGTCATTGTGAAAAATGTTTATTCTCAATCATAGAAACAAATAAGTGCGCCACAGCTATTAGTGATTCACTCTGCTTGGCTTCAGACCTCTACCCTTAGGGCCTAGCTTCCTAGAGGATGGGAAAGCCTGTGAAGGTCCCTGGAGGAAGGCAGCGAGATGTCCACACCACAGTGACTTCTGTTGTCTCTGCATGGCGCTACTGCAGGGGCCCTTATCTTTTCACAGCGAAGGCCCTCCAGGGACAGGCCGTGCTAACAAGATTTTTGCTTTCCCGGATGGACCTGCAGGAATTTGGCCACAGCTCTCACAGTTCTGATGTAATCTATAGCTTCTTCCCACACAAAAGGCTTGCATGCAGGTAAGGCCTAAGTCTCCCCCACCTTCAGCGAAGCCACTTGTCCTACAGCACATCTCTCTTTAGCTACATACATACCTGCATAGGTTCATACACACGCTCTTATCCTCACTTGTGAGACATGCTCAATCTGAACTAGAACTTGCTACTAGTGGACTCATTTATATTTTCATCAGTAGGCTTTAACTTAATTGATATTAACTTAAACTTTTGTATGTGCAGAGGATGGTCAGTGACTAATCATTTGGTTCTAGAAAGATGATGATGGATTTCAATCATTTATTTTGTGGTGTACGCTGGGGATGGAAATGATGGGAAATTCTCTTGTTATCCAAACTTATTCATGAATACTGAGGTGCTGTGTACCACTGTGTTCCTCCCTCATGGCACGACCCTAACCAGTGAAGCACTGGGTGATATTCAAAGCTCTGGTAGAAGCTAAAATTAAAAGAGGAGACACTTCTCACTCCCTTCATCCCCTCCTGTTACTTCTAGCTGGCTTCAGCTCTTCTGCTCGCTCCATCTAGCAGCATATTTTAAAGACGCTTAGGGCTGTGCCATGGAGGTAGGTGCATATGCCCACAATGATGATTTAGAGCTAAGATAAAATGCAAATTTTGAGACTGTTTATCTTGTAAGCTAGACACTGTTATCTTTATGTTTCTAATTTGCAATATTGAATCTTTAGTACACAGAAAAGTAAAATTAAATGGAAACCAGTCCTGGGAAATGCCAAAGCACAAAATGTCAGTTAGCCTGGGAAGTGCTATTAACCCAGTTTGATGAGAAAACATAAGTGAAACAAACTTTGGACTATTTCACTTAAATGTCTATGTTAAAGAAAAGTAACAACAGAATTTAGTTTAACCAATCAAAATTTGCTAACTTGTCACTTCACTAGGTAATTTCCTACCAGGTAGGTATATAACTATGAGCAAAAACACTGTTTTCTTTCTTTTTTTAATTTTAAAGAAGTGTCTTTGCCCTACATTTGCATTTACCTTCAGAAGCTCTGCCATACTCCCTCAGTTTAAGGTTTGGAGTGTGCAATTCATGAATCATTCTTTGCTCAAACTCATTAAAATTTTATTGCTGCTTAGTTCATAGTGTAACATAGGAAATATTTCCTTTTCCCAAATGTAAGGTGTAAAGGGAAGAATTCTGCATCCAGAATGCTGAAAAGTGAAGCAGAGTGTGACGATTTCTGTAAATGCACGTGGAAGCATAAAAAAAACATCTAGCTTGACCTTATTTTAGTTAACACCCAAACTTAAAACGTATAACTTAGGAACCAAGAAGAGCAAGAATGACTAGAAACAATAATATGAATATAAAGACAAAACTAACAACGAAAGAAATTCAGCTCCAGTTACTTTTCAGTCTAAATTACTACATGCAAGTACTGCGTGTGTGTAAGTTATAGGATAGAAGTCCTTCCTGTAAACAGTCCCTGTTCCTTCTGCACTCCAATATATTTTACAAGAAGTGAATAAAATTTATAATGGGAGGAAATGGAATGTAAGCTCTTAATAAGAGTTATAATTGGTGACATGCCTAGGAAGAGCTTCCAGTGGCCAAACTATATAAATTCAGTCTAGGTAAAGATGGAATGCTTTATTTTATTATCTAGCCATGTAACTGCGAAAATTTTGCACTTTGTGAAGTAAATGTTTTCTGCTAGCAAGTAGCTAGGAAAAATATGCGGAAAAATATCTGAAGTAATACAGCTGACCTTCTGTCATTTTATTCTCTTTCTCCTCGGTTTGCTGTTGGCATTGTGGCTGAAGAAATGCTACATTCCCAAGGGGTTGAAAAAGATTGTAAATTTAAATTTAATATCTGTATGATGATATAAATGTGAAGTGTATTGAATTTAAGTTTTTTTTTTTAACTTTAAAAGTAAAAGAACAAAAACACTAACAAACACACACACAGTAGCACAAGAACAGTACAAAACCCGAACTACAGGTGGCAGGGGATCGACAATGGTTGTTGTATTACACGTTGGTAGCTTCAACGTGAAATACTCAGGACATGAGCTAGACCTAATGTAAAGGTTTCTTCAAACATACCGAACTGCAGCTTGATTCGATGTGTGAACAGACTGCAAAATGAACTCTCAGTCTCTTGTGTATCAAGAAACTGCCTCTTGACCAGCGGTAAAGGTGGAATCTTGCATTAATTAGATGCTGAAAACTGCTGAAAATGACCATACAAAGAATATTAACTAAAGCCAATCAGATTGTTTCTCTAGTCACTTCCTGGTTGACATAGCGGTGTATAACTTTCTTTGGTTTTAAATGTAGCCTGCACCCGTGATGTGTTGAAAAATTCAGAACCATTTTGGTCCAGTTTGCTGGCCAATTCATGAATCATTCCTTCTGCTTAAATAAAATTCTAAACGTAATTTCTCTAAAGACTTACTTTTAACAGTCTTTGGCTTGGTTCTACTTCCCCACCTTCACCCTTCCTTAAGTTCTATGTACAATTTATTGATATAATTTTTGTAATGTTTCTCAATGTTCTGCTTCGTTTTTCACCGCTGTTGTTAGGGTCTCACTATCGCACCAAAACCTATGGTTTCTGTTGCTCTCCTCTGTTTCTAGTGTACTCTTTATGCTTCATTGCCAGAGTAAACCTCCTGATACACAGATTTGATGTTGTATTTATTTTATTATTATTATTATTAATTTATTATTATCATTTGGTCTTTTTGAGACAGGGTCTTGCTGTGCAGTTCAGGCTGGGAGCTCACTTTGAGCTCACTTTGAAGCCCAGGTGGGTCTTGAACTTGCAGTGATCCTCATACCTCAGCTTCCCAAGTTCTGGGATTAAGTATGTATGCCACCACACCCAGCTAATGCTGTATTTATTTTAATACTTTAATATTACAAAATATTAATATTTTGATACTTTTATTTTAATAGAGTTCCACAATTTATTTATTTAGGTACTTTTCCTGTTATTCTTTTGAAAATATACTTCTTTGCCTTTGCTGTTGCCTGAAATGAGTCGCTTGCCTTACAACATATGTCTTAACTTTCCCCAACCACAATTTTCTTCTCATTCTTCCTGAAGAGCTTTTCTACTTTGACCCTAAAGGTATAAATGCTAGTTATTCCTTCTGTCTGAAAGTGTTGTACATAGTAAGCATTCAATAAACACAAGTTTTTGATAAATAAGTACATTAATTTATTAGAGTTTAAAAGGTACATACAAAAAGAAATCCTTGCTTTAAAATTTATTAACGTGTTCACTAATCAGTGAAATATCTATTGAATATCTGAGATAAGCTACAATGTGTACATTTTAGAGACAAAAATGTGAATCAAAAGTAATCCTTATTGTTAGGGCATTCACTGACTAAACAGAGAAGTAAGTTTGATGTTAGCAAACTATGGCATTGAAATATCCATAAAATAGTACATAAAACAAGCATTCTTTCATTGCTACTTAAAAATGTGGAGTTTTAGCTTTGTAACCTTTTCTAGAATAATAAATGGTGAGTTTTCATCTTTTAATATTTTATCTTGTGATACAGAATTGAGGAATGTTTTTCTAAAATGAATTGTTTTATTTATTATTCTTGACTAATTTCTACTACAGGTTTCCAACCCCTGTTGGTTAGAAGGGATTGCTAAGAAAAATTTTGAGTTAATCACATGCTATTTGAAAGTACAGACTAGATGGTGATGTCCACTTGTGGTGCTCTGTACAAGAGTATGAATGAAAGAATATTAGACCAAGAAACATTTCCTCATGGACACATCACAACTGAATTTTTTTTAATGGTAATGACAAACTAACCACGCTTCATGTCATGATTTAGACTGTGCCTTGGTCCATTACTCCACAATGGAAACAGAGCCATTCTCATAATACATATTAAAGTATTGACATAGAAGGTGTCTATTAATATGACATTAGGGTCAAATTTTATTTGAAAAAATGAAAAAACCTTGTGAAATCTAGAAGTTATACAGTGCATCTTGGGTTTACTTCTAACATTCACTAGAGGTATTACATCTCTAATGGTACTGCTCTGGATTCAGCTAGGTCTGCTTTGCTTGAGTTCTATAATTTTATAAAAATAAGGCAAAAGCAGCATTAACTGACATACAATAATATCTATTTTATTTTATTATTCATTAACTACAAGCATTATGATTTTAATCTATGAAATTTACTGCTGCATGTTAAATGAGTGGATTCTCCCCATTATTATTAATAGTTTCAATAGTACAGTTATCTTGCAAAAAAAATAGTATAGTTATCTCAGTGCATACACAGAAACAAATATGATTAATGTGAATCTATTTTGCATATTTTTGATGCATACAAAGCAACTAATGGTATTCTGGTTAGCTCTACTTAAATGTTCTTTAGATATCATAGTGTGGATGGACTTCTTTCTTATCTCAAATTATAAACTGGACTACAATATGAATTGTAAGAAGCTGAAGTCATAGAGTCATTCTTACTTTAGAAATTAAGAAACTTAGGAAAAGCATTCTGATTTGGTTAAGTACCAAATATGTACACATTGCAGTTTAACATAAGACATATTACTATAAAATGTTTCTTTCTTCTGACTTTTCATTATTTCTGATATATAAATCTCCTCCAATAAACTTATAAGGAGAAATGTTATTTGAATAAATAACACTTGGAGATTTGGATGATATCACTTAATTTCTTACCAAAATCACTTGTTATGAAGGATAAATACATATGTGTATGAATACATGCATATATAAATATATACATATGCAAAGATATATCTGTATGCCTTCAGAATGCTAAAATTATACTTTTTATGTACAACATTTTTGTCCGTTATATTTTTAATAATCTTAGAGAATATGCCATGTGTGTAGAATTGGAAACTAATTTTCCCAGTATAAACACACATAATAAGGAATTAGTACCATGTCAATTTTAAGTTCATATGTTTAGATGTATGTACTTTCATGTTTTTCTATACTAAAATGTATTATATGGACACATATACATTTATTCATACTTTTGCACATGTAAAAAGATATATAAATGTATAACCAATGGCTGGTAATTTAATTACTTAGTATGTGATTCTATCCAAGATATACTCTTTTAATTCTTTTAATAATCTTATTTGATGGCAAAATGCAGATATACACCTCCAGAATCTCTCTTATATTTTCCTGTAATCCCAACTTGTCTCCAGATCTCAAACAACTTCCCTATTTAGCTATCTTGTTTACATGTTTATTTTCAAATTTTACAGCATATTTATACTACTTCTTTCCAGTAAAGCCTATACTTCTACAATAACCTAATATTTTACCTATTCTACTCAGGGAGAAAGATACATTTCATTTTCTCTTCAATATACTTATGGAAAATAGGTTTTAAGTTCAAATCAATTTGATTTCTATATAATTATAAAATAAATTGTGATGATCAATTATATCTTTATAATATCATAATTTCTATCATTAAAAATATACACCTTTTTTATGTTGCATAGAGACAAAGTTGTCATCTTACAGGAATTTAAATAAAATGAATTATTTATAGGGAAGAAATTGCCTGGAATTTTATTTCTTTTTGTATTTACCGCTAAGTTAGAAACTGTTTTCTAAAATTATATGGATATCTAATTGTTTATATGTTATTTTTCATAGTAACAGTAGACAGAATAATTCCAAAAGAGACTGCATCCTAATGTTAGAAAATTTGTGGGTACGTGATATTAAATGACAAAATGGGACGTTGTAAATGTGACTAAAATTATGGACCTTCCAATGAATGTTTATGCTGAATTATGTAGTAAACCAAATGTAACCACATGAGACTTTTATAACAGAGGAGATATAGAAAATATCAGAAAGATGAAAAATAAGACAGAATACACTCATATAAGACAGACTGGCCTGCTACTGGTGGCTCCCAAGGGCCACAAAGTGTGACACTTGTTTAAGAATGTGGTTGAACTCTAATAGCCAGGAAGTGAAAAGGGACCCACAACCCCATGAAATTAGCTGTATCAGCAATTTAAATGAGTAAACAATGAAATTTTCCTTTATACTCTCTAGAAAAGAACATGGATTGCTTGAACCTTGATTTCAGTGCAGTAATGCCTGCTGCACACTTCTGAATTACAGAATTATTAGACAAATATGAATTATAGTAATAGAAAACAGATATCTAATTGCATTGAAGTTTTGTATCTCATGAGTAATTTATTTAATAATTTGTTTTGTTGAACACAATAGCATACAATTCACTTCTTTTTAAACTTTATTTCATTTTTCATGTTTTTATTGGTCCATGTTTCCAGTACAAAATGATGGCATTTATATGTATGTATACACACATATGTATAGACGATGGTATTTTTAAAGTTTAGATATAGAATGTGCCCCCAAATGCATATGTTCATAGATAGATACTGGTTCATCGTGGCAAATCACTGTGGGGAAGACTAGAACAGTGCTCTCTACCCTGTGACTCCTGTTGTGCTTCCTGCATGACATGGAATGAACTGCTTTCTTCCAAAATCTTTTCTTCAATGCTGTTTCTGCTTTGGTGGTAGTAACCCATGGACTGCACCCACTGGAAACTGTGAGCCAAATAATTCTCGCTTCCTTTACATTGCTAGTGTCAGGTATTGGTCCCCAACCATGGGATAGTGACTAACAAAGATTTTGGTACTAGAAGTGGGTTGTTGCTATGGCTATAATGATCATGTGGTTCAGAAGGTTTTGGAACTAATTTGTGGGGAAAATTTTGAAAGGTTTGAAGATGTCAGCTAAAAAAGCCTTAAAATTCTGTGGGCAAATATCAGTGAAGCTTTCTGTTCAGACCTCAGAAGGCCAGAATCCTAATCGGAATATGAACAGTAAAGTCTAAACTCATGACGTTTCAGATGAGAACAGGGTCTCTGTTGGAAAGTGCCCTGGAGCCTATCTGTAGACAAGGACCTGTCTAGATTTTGCTCAAGTCATAACACTTTGTATGAGGCTGAATTTAAAGCTAGTGGACTATTTTATTAGGTTGGAAGAAATTTCAGTTCAGTCCATTTTTGGACTATGGCATGGTACCACTGGCTGCTTTCAGCCACATGACAGTAAAAATCAGGAGGAAAAAAATGGAGGAGTTTACTGACTTTCAAAAGCTACAGACTTGAAAGGAAGGGCCTATGTAGTTAAGGCTATGAGCAGCAGAACTGCTGACTAGACTGACTTTAAAAATTCCAAAGACCTTATATCAAGACAATAGGAAATATCACTTGATGGCCTCTTAGGAATCAGTAAGAATCCACTCATCACAGCTGCAAAGATTCAAAAGGGCAAATGTTTTATGAGAGGAGAGACCCTGAGCCAAGTCTTAAAAGGACCACAGAGGGAACTGGTTCCCCTGGGTTCATTTCACTGTACTCAGAAATTCAGGCACTTAGAGGCCACTCAAGATGTGGTTCAAGGGAATACTGCTACTGTTTGCTATGGTTGTAGGTTTTCTTCAGAATCCACTTGGTGCTTTTTTCACAGGCATAGAGAATGCAAAAATTATGTGGTCATAAATTGCTTCCAGTCATATTTTTTAAAATGGTCTGGAAAACTGGTCAATGTAACCACGAGAGGTCAATGCATGAATGGATGAGGCCAATTTGTAGCACACCAAAAAGTTCAGTAGAGACCCGGGAATTGAAAGTGCCCAAAATATGGACCACCTTTGAAAAAGGCTTCAGGCAGTGAGTGTCTCAAGCCCAAGAGAGGGCTCACACTGGCCGAAAGGGCAAGGCCACGCAGGCAGGGCTACACAAGTCTTTTGCAGCTCACATCTTGGCATAATCTGCTGCTGATAATGGACATAAAGCTGCAGCATTTAAAGCCTGCCCTGCTGAGTTTCAGTCTTACTTTGATATCATTCCATTCTATCCACCTTCTTCTGCCATTAGGAGTGGAAATGTATATATTTTGCCACTGTGATCTGGAATATATAACTTTTTTGATTATTTATAAGGCCTCTCAAGTAAGAGCTTGCCTTCAGGCTTGAAGGAAATTTTAAACTTGGAATTTTTCAGTAATGCCAGGATTTTTAAGACTTTGGAGACTCACATAGATAAGATGAATGCATTTTATGTGATGAGATAGCATTTGGACTTTAGGAGTTAGAGGTGGAATGTTATGGTATGGATGTAAATTGCTCCCCCAGTCTCATGTGTTTGGAAAGAAGACAGGTTGGAAGGCACAAGCCACTAGGTCTTTGACCTGGAATATTTCCTTATTCTACCTGGCTCTGCTTCTGTCCCTGGTTCCTTGTTGCCATAGGATTAATAGTTGTTTCCTGTCAGGTCCTCCTACAAGACCCTTTCTGCTGTGCAGCCAGCAAACCATAGACTGGCCTCCCTGGACAGTGTGAGCCAAGGAAGCCTTTCCTCCTTTGAATTGTGTTACTAATGCAAAGACTGGTGAAGGCGCAGTGGCCAGCTAAGTAGTAACGCCCCTCAGTGCTGAGGAGGAATTCTGCATGTGCTCTCAGTCATCATCCAATATACGGTAATGTTCCTCCCATAGTCAGGATGTGGTACCAGGGATGAAGGCATTGGAAATGGAGATGGCACCACTCACCATTACCCCGAGTGATCCGCCAGCATAGTGTTTGTCTTCTGTTGTCTAGAATTTATTCCCTGTTGTCTGGAATTCCCACATTCAAAGGGTGAAAGACTTCCACTAGGAGGCAAAAAGAATGTCTTCACTGAACTAGAAGCTGATTTTCCTGGCCATTTTGAGCTCCTAATGTCTCTGAGTCGATGGACTAAAAATGAAATTATTCTGTTGGTTGGGACAATTAATCAAACTACCACAGTGAGAACCGTCTGCTATTGCACAGTGGAGACAAGGGATGACATGTTTGAAGTGCAGCGAATCCTATGTGTATCTCCTAATCATCCCATGCTGTTATCAAAGTCAATGAGAAACTAAAACAACTCAACTCAGGCAGGATGGCACATGGCCCAGACTCTTCACAAATGAAAGTGTGAGTTATGGTATGAGCTAAAGAACTAACATCTTCTGAGTTTCTTGCCAAAGGCCAGACAGAGAAGAAATTAGTTGTCAATACAGCTATGGCTGTGTGAGCACTTACAGAAATGAAGACTATAATGGTCATGAGTGTTTCATTCCCTTGTAAATATTCTTTTGTATACATACACATATATTAAGGATATATCTATGGTTTTTTGTGATGTAATACAGATGGACAGTATTAATGCTAAAGTTATAACAAAGTCACATGATAGTATTTAAGTTGTAGAACATCAAGAGAAGAATGAGCATCCCCAAAGGAAAAACTGCCTTCACTTTCGGGAAGGAATTAATGTCTCCATTGTAAGTAAGATAGTTAGGAGTAATTAAGAATAGATCATTCTATCTGGAGAGTACTGTCTATTTCTCAAGTTGTTGAGTGATATATGGTGATCATTTATCATGATATATCAACATGATAGAACAAGAAATGCCTAGCGGATCAGTGCAGCAGAGTGCTGGGTGTGTTTTTGGACGACTGACACATAGTTCAGCAAATTGAAGGGAAAGACCTACCAGTTGTGGGTGACACCAACAAACAGGTTTGTATCCTGAATGAAATAAGAAAGAAAAGAAGATGGAACCCTGTTCTTGTAAAAGAGCATGAACCTTCCTAACTGGGTTGTCAACACCTTGTTTGGACATCATTCTCTAGGTCACTGGTTTTGTTCAACCTTTCACTGCAGACTAGAACAGAAACTTTTTAACTGAGCTTTAAAAACAAACTATGCAAGATGACTAAGTAGCTTCAAGAATCAGAGGTGAAACCATACAAAATCCAAGGACCCAGTAACTATTCACCCAGGAAAATGGCACATTCAGCTATCTGATCTTTGCCAAAGAACCCCTACCTCCCGAAAAAGCTGTAGGAAATCTATCACTTAAACAAGTGGTGCTGGGAAAATTGTTATCCACATGCAGAAAATTGAGTCTAGGTCCATATTTCTCACCATATACTAAACTAAATAAAAATGTATCAGAGAACTAAATGAGGGAAATTCATTGTAGCAAGGACTTTATGAATAGAACCCAAGTTTCATAAGAAATAACGTTAAAAATCAGCAGATGAAATTACATACAATTATTAAGTTTCTGCAGAGCAAAGGAAGCAACTAACAGGGTGAAAACAAGTGCTAAATGGGGAAAAAATTGCCAGCTCCTCCAAAGACAGAATTTTAACACATAGTCTACAAAATGAACCCCAAAAAGTAGACCTGCAAAAATAAAAAAAACATAAAAAAATAGGCAAGTGAAATAGATACTTCATAGAAGAAACAGTACAAATGACAAAAAGTAGAGTAAAAACTCAATGTCTCTGGCCATTACTGAAAGAAAAATTTCAATAGCACCCAAACTCTGTCTTATCCCAAAGAAAGAAATTGGCTATCACCAAGAAGCCCAGTAAAGACAAATGCTTTGAGCTGCAGGATATAAAAGAAAGCCTTCTGATTTTGTGGTGCAAATACAAACTAGCATAACCATTACAGAAATCAGTACAAAGATTCCTTAAAAGACAAAAACTAGAAATTCCATTCGACAGCTACCTCCCTTCTAAGTATCTTCCTAAAGGAGTTAAAGACATCATATTACAGTGCTAACACACAGAGCTGTGCTTATAGAAACAAAAGTCGTAATAGTGAAATCTTGGAAGTGACCTGTGTGTATCCATTGACAGGTGCATGGGTACAGACCATGTGGTGTTTGTATATAAGGGAGCACTGCTCTTCCATAAAGAAAGGTAAACCTAAACCATTTGTAGGAAATTGGATGCATCTTGAAAACATAATGTTAACTAAATAAATGAGATTCAAGCTTATATGTCACATGGTTTCTCTTATATGCCAAACCTAAAATACAAGTGAAAAGCAAAATAAAAGACATATAATACAAAAGAGAGAGATAGGTCTTTTGCAAATCAGAAGCTGACCAAGAGATTGAAGTAGATGGGGATGAATGAAGAAATAATATATGGTATGAAAATGTCTCAACTACCAAAGGTAAGAGTAAACATACACTGTAAACATATACTAATAAAAATAAAAATTAAAAAACGTAAAAGCTATAGGACCGAAGGCCTCAAGGATGTAGGACCAGTCTTATGTAGAAGGCCTATAAACTCAGTGGAGGGCTGCTCACCCCAATCTGCATTAGGAGCCTGAGGAAACTGGGGATCTGGAGACTGATGTCCAAAGGAGACAGAAACAGAGACTGCACCCACTAAGGAAGTCCAGAGCTCTTTACAATGTGCTCACTTTCTCCTTCTTTGCCTTATTCCTCTGTGAAGGATCCAAGCCTATTGGCTGACACCACCACAATGGAGTGTTTTTTCTTGCCAATTTGCCTGGTCTGTATGAAAATCATCCACAGACATGCAGTAGGGAAAATGGTTTTTCCAGAAAGACTTCGGTAAAATATATGCATACATACACATACATATACATACATACACACATGTATTTACATGTTATTTTGTATGTAAATCACAACTTTATTTATTAATAGATTGTTCTAGAAATTTATTATGAAGCAATTTTTAAACACTGCAAACTCTTACCAGGTAGAACAAAATGGGAGTATTTTCTTTTAGTGGTAAAATGAAAAAAAGTACAGATAATTCTCTCTTTCAACTGCAAAATGATATATTTTTTAAACAAAAGAATGCAGCATATATGGGCAAAACCATTTGCCAATATTTATAAAAATGCTTTTGAAACTTACTAGGATATGCTTCTTATGTTTCATTATTTTAAAATAGTTCTGAAAAGAAAGCACATGATTGACGTGAAGATGGAGAACATTCAGTCTGAGCATAGTGTGGTCATAGAAATGGTAGTAAAGAAGTCTTCACCAGTGTACATCTGATGGTAGCAATACAGTAGGTTTATATTAAAGTTAAAGAAATAAAGAAACTAGGTAGGTAGAGTAGTATGAATAAAAACTTCAATTAAATGACACGTTTTGCATTTAAATGAAATTAGGCTAAATAGTGAATACTCACTACATAACAAGTGTTTCTCTGTGCCATGAAGTCAGAGAGGAAAAAGGAAATATTTCACTATCTTAACGTAAAACAACCAGAAACTGGAAACCAGGATAAATGAACTGTATTGTAGCATTTCTGATTTTGTTTTCTTTTTTTCATTTTTTTATTTTTTTGGTCTTTTTGAGACAGTCTCACTACACGGTTCAGGCTGGCCTTGAGCTCACTTTGAAGCCCAGGCTGGTCTCAAACTTGCAATGATCCTCCAGCCTCAGCCTCCCAAGTGCTAGGACTACAGGCGTGCACCACGCCTGACCAGATGAAATGTACTGAAGTTGTATTGAAATCCAGCTTTCTTTTAATGCATTGAGAAACTGAGTTTCTACTTGGGTTTAGGCAAAAGACTCCATAATTCCCAAGAACATAATGCTTTCCTAATGTCTTTTTTTACTAAGTTCTAACTGCTGTCCTGTCAGTCAAATGAGCTGAGACTATGGTGCTACTCAACATTGGTTTCTAACCATTTCTGCCTGTTACAAAAAAGATGATAATACTTGTAAGCTGAAGTAAAGGATCTGGTCTTCTGTAATATTAGTGAAGTTATGCTGTATAAAATCACCCTGAGTGTTTTGAGCCACAATGGCTAGGTTGGGAAAATCGGTTTCTGGTATAATCAATTCCTTTCTCATACAGTCATTACATTCATCTACTGTTTCTTAGCAAAAACTAGGAAGTAGGTGCTAATATATCTCTTCATAGAGTAAATTAGCTGATAACATTAAAACATCTCTTCAGTTAAATATTTTAAAACGGAGCTTGCAATAAAGGTCTAGGAAATAGGTTGACTGTCTAAAAGGAAATTAATATTATTGTTGTAATGTTCATGGTGCCTAAAAGATATATAGATAGTTAATTCTAGAGAATTATCTTGAAACATTTATTATATTATTGGTAAAAATCTTTATAATTATAGTTGTATGGGATCCTTATTATCATTTGGTCATGTTAAATGTTCATTACGGAGTCATAAAAACTTGAAATGGCTAAAGCAGTTGAAGGGACTTGAAATCAATGCACACAGAACTGCATTTCATGCAGTAGAAAAAAGTCTTAATAATTTTGTATAAAGCCCCAAGTCTAGCATGGAATTAAAAAATGTGACTTGAATTATTTAAGCTAATTTTTCTAGCAGAAAGCAAAGCACACACCCACAAAAATAACTCCACGGCAGTACCTCCATCTGTCTGAATGGGAAACAGTCACCACCTGGCTTCTGTATAAGATCATTGCTCCCACAGTAAATGTCACAATTTCCATTTCAAAACCATTTTCAGCTGTCTCATTCTGTAGCTTCAAAATAATAAATCATCTGCTGTCATGGTCAAAATAAACCCCTTAGCTTTGTGATAATGATTGGAGAAAATATGCCAAGAGACAATCACAGTGGATTGGTGGCCCTCTCTTGCATTGTTTCTCTGTGACACAAAAGAGATAAAAGGGTGTCCTAAAATAGAGAATTAGCAACATTTACTTCACATTCACATCCAAGACATGTTGATACCATTTCTGCTGCTCCAACAGCAAATCAGACTCTGTAGTTACAATTGCACTATTACTTTCACTATAAGATTGCCAGATTTAGGAATATGAATTTAAATTCCTGCATTATTAATGTGTGCTGACTGATATCATTTAGTCATTTAAGAGTCGTTTTCGTTTTCCAAATATACAGTGGGTTCTAAATTATTTCCTTTCTCTACTCCCTAAATTAATTTTGGGGAACCAAAGAAATCATACAAAGAATAAGATTAGGATAATTATCTATGTATGTAAGTAAGTATGTATGTATATGCAGCATATCTAACATAGTTGTACTACTGACTTAGGTCACTTTATTGTAAGGAATAGTTGATGACTAATTGTTTGATCAATTTTTCATGTCTATATCTGTTTTCCTGAATATACACTTCGAAGTTATCAATATGTAATGCAACAGCCATTGTTGATTCCCTGTCATCTTATCTGTAACTCAGTTTTGATTGTACTATTCTTATGCTACTTTGTGTCTTTTTGTTAATATGCTTTTGTTCTTATACTTTTAAAATAAAAAAAAAAGAATAAGATTAGGGAATAATTTTGCATATATATTAAATCTTTTTTTGATATAGGGAAATTTTTTATTATACAGAGAAAAAAATAATAACAACAACATAGGCAAAAACAAAACCAAGCAAGAATAATAAAAATTATACAGGGTTTCAAAAAAATGATAGGAATTAACAATGGTTGTTATATTACATATTGTTATCTTCAAGTGCATTGTGCAGATTACCTGATGTAAGAATGAAGTTGTTCAAACCATAAAAGAGAATAAAAATAATTATTAAATAAAACATTATTGACAATACAGAGTTTCACTAGACAAGATGGTAGAAATTCAGCAGTGGCTGTTCTATTGCACATGGTTATCTGCAAATCAGTTGCTCAGATTACCAGATGTAAGCATGCAAAATGGTGAAAATATAAAAAATCTGATAGAAAGTTATGTGTACATAAAAATCTACACAATTATTTTAAAATGCCCAAAACTCTATGCTTGTAAGAGTGAATAGAAGCCACTACCTGGCCTCATTGATAACTTTTTCTCTTTGTGCATTTATGCTGTGTCCAGTGTGAGGATAAAAGTATCTCATCTAATTGAAGCACAACATGTAGCTTATTTAAAGTACTTCCAACCTTTCATACTACATGAAATTTTGGTATACAGCAAATAGAAAATAGATTATTTACTATTGAATATGGTTCATGATTTATGATTTAGTATGAAATTGAACATATGATTTATTATTGACTATGTTTTCCCCTTTTAACCATATTTTCCCTGTTTAATTCTGTCATATGTTCTCCTTCTTCATGAAATCCATAGAATAACTGGCCATATACATTGCAAAAGATATTTTTACAGAAAAATGATTTAATTTTTGGAACGGTGTTAGAACTACAGAACTACAGAAAAAAAATAAGAACCTTCTGTGGAGTACTCACGCATCCCTTGTCCAAAGTCTCCTTTATGATTATATCTTACTCTAAAGTGTATTTTTAAATGAACCAATATTGATATGTTATTTAAAATAAAGCCATTATTAATTCAGATTTACCTAGTTTTTGCATAGTGTGATTTTCGTCCTGTGCCAGAATTCCTTCAAGCGTACCACACTGCCCTTAGCTGACACACCTTCTCGTGGCTGAGACTATTTCTCTCCTTGTTTTTGACAAGCTTGAGAGTTGGAGTAAGAGCAGCTACGTATGCTGTAAGCCACCTGTCAGGTGCAATTTGTCTGATGTATTTCTTCTGTTCAGACTGCAGTTATGGATTTGAGGGAAAGAAGATCATAGGCAAAAATTGCTGGTTTGTCATATAATAAACAAGAAACAGGCTACCAACAGGACTTATGATTGTTGTCTTGCTCCCTGATCACCGGACTAAAGTAACAGTTGTCAGGTTTCTCCATGGTAATATTACCCACTATTGTTTTCATTTGGGAGAAAGCCTCAGTGAACAGACCACGCTGAAAAATAGGGGTGTGATATTCCCTCTCCTTCCTAGCAGAGTATGTACATAGATTATTTAGAATTACACAGCGTGAGGTATTTACTTCTTTTATTTGTTTCTTTCTATTCAGTTTTTAAACTATTCATTGATATCAGCATAAGTAAGTGTTGACTTTATAACTTGACCTGCAATCCAATACCACATTAGTAATGGTCTTTAAATTGCTCCAGCTTTGACTCTTGGGAGCGCTTTCACTTACAACCTGGCTTCTTATCCCTCCAGTGTATTTGGGAGTTTTACCCGTGTGCTTTATTTTGGTTTGCAATTAGCACTTTCTTATTTTCAGGAGCTACAGGGTGTTTCAGGCACATCTTGCATAGGAAAATAGTTAGAAAAAAAAACATTATCTGGCTGCTTGGTACACTGGATGCTACTGGTTGATTATTTATTCTCAATACTCTTAAGCTCGACAGAAGTATGAAATATATGTGTGTGTAGGTGACCAAAGATGTAGCTATGAATATCAGTGTTTCTATCTGCTGGCTTGTGCACCTATATTAATCTAAACACAGGTTCTTCCTGTGTGGAACTCTCATCTGTGAGACACAGATCATTCTAACCTTCTCTCATAGCTTTTCCGTAAAATCCTACTGCTACTGTGAAAACCGTGGCTTGCTTCTCATTATTTTAAATATTAAATACCTTTATGTGTATATTTCACTTTCAGAATTCTTTACCATATATATCCCAGTGGAAACACTAAAGTTTATATTGCATTTTAAAATTTAATTTACATACTGCACTATGACTTACTTAGATAAGTACTATTTTTCCCTACCTACAATTGTGAGGTTCTGTACAGTTTAACATACTTTGATAACCTTGACTCAATCTGCCTTCCTTCTTGGGATTGCTCCATATGTTAAGTAACTTTTAAAATTTGGGAGAAGGTAAGATGATGGCAAGTTTGAGCCTAGTTTAATTTATTGACATAGTAAGACTCTATCTGAAAAAAATGCAAAATAAATGATGGGCTGGGAATGTAGCTCCGTGTGAAGACTCCATGAGCTCCAGTCCCATACTGCAAAAGTACATCCATACATACGTATATAAATACAACCTGCATAAATTCAGATGCATTGTAATGGAAATTTCTATGGATTTTGGCAAATTATAATGTCACACTCACCTTTGCCATATCTCATAGAACAGGTTTAGCACTTTAAAATCATCCTAAATTCTAACTTTTTAAATTGTTATATGCAGCACCCCTCTTATGACTAACAATCAATGATATCTTCACTGCCTACATATTTATATCATTTTCGGAATATTATATAATTGGAATTATACATTATGTAGCCTTCTCAGGCTGATATCATTTACTAGTAAAGAGTATTTAAAATTTCATTCTATGACAGTAATCATTCACTTTATGATATATTTCACTGTCTTTATTAACAAGTGATTTAATTAAAATAAATATTATAAGACTAGACAAAAGGAAGATCTATCTATATGCTGTCAACCATAGTTGCCATATATATATAATATATGTAGCTAAATTATCATGTATATAACAGTTATCATATACATAACTAAAATATATAACTAAATTATATATATATATATATATATATATATATATATATAAAATTTAGTTTTTATCGATACCTGTTTGCAATACAGAATGTTTGCATTCTTCATGGAATTTTGGTACTAGTACATAACACATCTGAATTCTTTTTATTTTCTCTCTTCCTTTTGTTGTTGCTGAATAGATTTCTTTGCATATGTACACCATAATTTCATTATGTATTCACTCATGCAAAGTCATGCTGTTTTTTCCAAGCTTTCACAATAACAAAGTAACTATAAGCACTTAATGCAACTATTTGTATTTTTCATAAGTTTTCAATTGTTACTTGAGTTCCATACATGGTTGAAAAGATAAGGCCTTGTTTTATTATATAAAAAAAGACTTCCAGTGTGTTTTCAATAGCGACTGCATTTTTTGTCATTTTAACCAAATTTGAATGATTGTTCCTGTGGCTATATAACATTTTAAATTTAATTTTTAAAGTCAATTTTTGTTGTTTGGTTTGGGCTTTACACATTATTATAGGAATATTGTAGTATCTCATTGCTCTAATTTGCTATTTCTTACTGAGAAGTAATATTAAGCATTTTATCATATGCTTATTTTTCCACATGATTATTTGACTCAAATATATTGTTTGGTGAGATGCCTCTTCATATGTTGGTGTACTTTTAAGTTTTTACTTCCACATTCATAAATACTGAGTTTTTGTAAGTTTTTGATAAAGGTCTTTTATCAGGTATGTGTTGTTCACATAGTTCCTTACGTTCATGGTTTGTGTTTTGTTTCTTTCAGCAGCCTCTCTCACAGAACAGAAAATTTTAATTTCAGTAACACTCAATATGTCGGTCTTTAATTTGATGAAGTGGTCTTGTGATACACTTTTGTATCTAAAAACTAGATACCCAATGCAAAAGTTTCTCCCATACTATATTCAGAAGATTATTATTATTTTATTTTTGGAATTTCACTGGTCTTTTGAGTATCTAAGTGCTACAAATCTGGGTCAGTCCTACTCAACAGGGGATTCTCCTAATAAGCTATCTTTCCCTGAGCGTAGCTACATTTTCAGAGCTATCCAGTTAAATAATACCTTCAGCCTTTCCCATCTCTATGTTCACTGACTCTCACAGGTTCTGTTCCTGGATTGGATGACACCTGGGTGCCTTTATTGTTGGGAATTTTGACAGTGCTCTTATACCTGTTTAGCTAATTTTATGTAAATTTCAGTGTGAGGAGGGACAGGCATTGATTTAAAGAAACTCAATCCTTATATATTTTTCTTTCTGGTATTGTTTCTTTAATCTACACTATATGCTATTACAGGTTGGAAGAAGTTGGAGGCTTTCTGTTGGTCTTTTCTTCTCTGTAAAGTAAGTCACGTCGAGGGTAGAAGGAAAAATGGAAGTATGGATCTTCCTTTTTGGTTCTTCTTGTATTCATCAAAGCATCATTTACTAGCAGTAGCTAAGCAAGTTGAATGCCACAGTCTCCTTCACACTGAAGAGCTGCTGCCACAGATTTCTCCGTGTGGGTTGCCTGCACTCTCTTAGCAGGAAACCAAGATAGGTCTGTCTGGTGTCCCTGCCCTGCCACCCCTGCCACCGGCCACCATGTAGCTTTGCTACCTCTCAAAACTATCTTTCCACATGCTTCAAGAACTAGAATGAGCCCCCAAAATGCACAGTTCCATAAATGTGTTTGAAGAGGAAAATTGTTCCAGCCAGGCCTAGCAACATCTACAAGGCTTAGAAACCCTTTCATGCATTCTTATGCCTCCCTCGGTGTGCAGTCTCCAGGGAGAGACAGTAGACATTTTCTTTTTTTTTTTTTTTTTTTTTTCCGGGACCGGGGATCGAACTCAGGGCCTTAGTGCTTAGCGGCAAGCACTTACCCCACTGAGCTGTACCTCCAGCCCAGACATTTTCTTGATACTGGTTTAAATTTTTCTTACAGCGTGCACCCTTTCAAATCTTACTTTTTTTTTCTTTTCTTTTTTTTTTCCGGTACCAGGGATCGAACTCAGGACCTTGCACTTGCCAGGCAAGCGCTTATGCCACTGAGCTATACCCCCAGCCCTCACCCTTTCAAATCTTTCTGTCCTGGAGTTTGGCTTTGAGCCACCATATCAGCACAGAAAATAGCTATCAGGAGATCTTACAAACTTCATGTATAATATCATCTGAGCAATTCCACAAGACACACACGACTTCATAACTTCCCAAGTAGCCCCCTTCAACTTAGCATCTGTATCTGAGACTCACAATAGCATCACCCATGGGGTGCTAAAACTTATGGATCTTATATATTACATTTTCTCTTCTGTAACCAAGGTAGGAGATTTCAAATCCCAGAGGTCAAGGTTAACATAGAAAATATAGGTGGCCATTTATTTTTCATTTAATTTATTTTAAAAATAAAAGCAGAAAGCATACTAACAGACTTCCATTTACAAAATAGCATAAGAACAATAAAAACAATACAGAGTTATAGACAAAGTGGTAGGAAATTAACAATGGTTGTTGTATTATGTGTTGATATCTTCAAAGTGGTTTCTCGGGAAAATGAATAGAGACATTCAATATTGATCAAACATGTAATCATTAACTGTTCCTTTCAGTAAAGCAATAGTAGACAGTAGTATAACTGTTAGCTCTACTATATGTACATACATCCATGCATACATACATACATGATTTTTCCTCCTTTGCAACACCTCAGTTGCCCATTACTTTTGAACATTTTCCTTTCATTTCACAATGTCTATCATACCTCCTAGTTTTTATTCACTCTTTCAGGTTCTTACACTAGTAAGACAATATGTTGCTTACACATGCAGGTCTGATTTATTTCACTTATGAGTATGGTCTCTAGTTTTGACCATTTACCTATAAAAGCCTTGAGTTTATCTTTCTTTATAGCTGAGTAATATTTCACTATATAAATACCACAATATTTTTATGCAATCCTCGGTGGTTGGACACTTGGGTTGCTTCCACAATTTAGCAATTAAAACTTGTGATGTTATGAACATGGGTGCACATACATCGCTGTAATATGATGTTTTCAGATCTGGGAAAATACGCAGAAGGGGAATAGCTGGGTTGAATGGGATCTCTAGACCTAGTTTGCTGAGCAATCTCTGAATATGATGTTGGCAGTTGGTTTGTCATAGATGGCTTTGATCAGGTTGAGGTAAAGACCATCTATTCCTATTTTCTGTAAAGTTTTTAATATGAATGCATGTTAGACTTTTCAAAAGCTTTTTCTATATCTATTGAGATGATCTTGTGATTTTTGTCTTTGGCTCTATTGGTATGGTGTATAACATTAATTGATTTGTGAATATTGAACCATCCCTGCATTCCTGGAATGACTCTGACTTGGTTGTGGTGTATGATTTTCTTGATGATTTGCTGCATTCTATTTGCTAGTATTTTATTGAGTATCTTTGCATCTATGTTCATTAAGGAGATTGGTCTGTAGTTCTCTTTCTTCATTGGGTCTTTCTCTTGTTTTGGCATCCATATAATACTTACCTCCAGAAATGAGTTAGTGAGAATTGCTTCCTTTTCAATTTCATTGAAGAGCTTGAGGTGTGTTGGTATTAAATCTTCTCTGAATTTCTTGTAAAATTCTGCTGTGAATCCATCAGGGCCTGTGCTTTTGTTTGTCAGTAAGTTTTTAATCACATTTTCAATCTCATTTATTGATATTGGGTTGTTCAGGATTTTTATATCTTCTTGATTCAACCTTCGTAAATTGTACATATCTAGGAATCTATCAATTTCCTCTGTGTTTTTTATCTTATGGAAGTAGAGATTTTCAAAGTAGGCATTAACGATCTTCTGAATTTCTGCAGAATCTGTAGTAATTTCTTCCTTTTCATTCCTTATTGCATGAATTTGAGTTCTTTCCTTTTTTTATAAGGTTGGCTAGAGGTTTATCAATTTTATTTATTCTTTCAAAGAACTAACTCTTTGATTCATTTCTTTTTTGTAGGCTTTTCTACATTTCAATTGCATTAATTTCTGCTCTGATCTTTATAATCTCCTCCCTTCTTTGGGTTTTGAGCTTGACTTGTTCTTTCTCTAAAAGTTTGAGGTGCAGCGTTAGTCTATTTATTTGTTCTCTTTCTGTTTTCCTTATGTGTGAGTTCACCACTATAAATTTCCCTCTGAGGACCACTTCCATTACATCCCACAGATTCCAATAAGTGGTATCTATATTTTCATTTGTAGGTATTTTTTAATTTCTCCCTCTTTTCTGGCCATTCAGCAAAGGCCTCTAGTGGTCCTAGTTTTCCTGGTGGTCAGGCCTGCCCTTCAGTGTCTACTGAGAGCACTGCTTACTCTGGGGTCTTCCAGTAGATGATGGAGTGTACCTAGTCTGCCCAGGTCTCGGACGTCAACTGTGATGTCAGTTGATGGCAGATGGTCTGATCCAGTGACCCCGTGCAGTGCAGGGCATGTGTATAACCCAGAATCTGGTTGCACTGGTGGTGCAATCCCAGGCCAGTTGTCTTGTGACCCCAGGCAGTTCAGGATACAGGCAAAACCCAGACACGAACTGTAGGGTCAACGTTTGGTGGACCACCTGATTCTGTGTCTCCAGTCAGTTTAGAATGCACATAGGATCCAGAAGTGGGCCGCGACAACAGTGATCAGAGACTCCCTATTTCTGTGACCTCCCGAGGTCAGGGCACAAGTGAAGCCCAGACCCTAACTTCAGTGCCAGCAGCTCATGGAGTGCCTGCTCCCATACCTCACTCAGCGCTGGGCGTGCACAGGGAGGGCCCACATGCGAACCCAGGTGAAAGCAGTTCTCAGGCTTTCTGAGTAAGGCTCTGTCTACACCAGGTGCATGGTGGCCATTTAAAGAAAACACTCCAGGAAATGGATTTAAGAAGACCACCGCACTTTCTTCAAAAAAGTAAGGAAGGACCGAGCTATTGCCCAGTTTGTAACCAGCAACTCTTGCAGTCGTGTCATGAAATAAGGTTTGCCTCTATCTCTAAGCAGTTACGTCCAGCGGAAGGCTGCAGTGCTTTGCCTCTGCGTTATCCTTTGGAGAAGCCAAATCGATAATGACAAACGGAGTACTAAGTAAGCAAATGCGAGCAATTACAATGGATTTATAGAAGTAGAAATCGAAGGAAAAGACATAAAACAAGGATTATACATGACTTCTAAAGCAAAATCTAGTGACTTCTTGATTATTTTAAAGTGCAATTGTTTATAGGAATTAGCAGTTCATATTATAAAACTTCTGTTCGCTATGTAAATTAAGAGAATTTTGCACAACATAGGGAAAATTAGTAGAGCTTTATAAAAATGAAAACAGCTATTTATGTTCGCCACATATAAAGAATTTTTCAGTTTATATTATGTGTTACTAGAAATCATTATCAATAAATGATATGCCTACTGTTCACAGCAGCTGCAATCCATTAACCTAATGGATTGAAATTATAGGGTGCCTTAGGAATTGTCCATTGTGTGGCCAATTCAAATGTACAATCTACAGTGAAAAGCCTTGACATTATTAAATGTAGGAAATATAATGTATTCAAGATAATGTCAATAAAAAAGATGTAGGATATTTGACTGACCCAACAGAAAGTAATATGATATTTAGGACAAAAAGCAAGTTATTTTTGTTTTCTTATTGTTCTTTTTTAGACAAATCACACAGTCTCAGTTGCTGTCCAACAGTGCTAAATGCAAAAGGAGATTTAATTGGTTAAATATCCTATTTTATTATCAAACATTAAACACATGTTGTACACCGATATAGTCATACATAGTTTATTATTTCTCAAAAATAGCAGCTCATGTAGCTAACTGCATTTGTTCATTCCTTCCTTTCTTCCTTCATTCAAGAACCTAAAAGTTATTTAACCGCTTCTCTTCTGCAGGCATAAAAAGGTATACTGATCATGGATATGGTCAAAGGTAGCTTTCAAAAAATAATGTCACATTTCCATAACTAACAAACATTCTCTTATCTAATGTTTATATTTTTCTTTTATTCTATAAACTATATTCCTCTCACTCTCATCACTCGTTATCATCACTCTGGTTTGAAAGCCCCCTGCTCAGATATAGGTCAGTGCAGCAAACAATTCCAGAATTGTGCAGTTTGTTTTCTGAAACTTACTTTTGGTTCAAAAGGGAAAGTGAAGAAGGTGAAGTTTAGCTTTGCTTTCAGTTGCCACAGAATCCGGACACAGAGAGTCTCTGCAGGTGAGTGAGCCACCTGCAGAAGGGTAGAATCCAGGGAGTCGGAGTCCTGTTAGAAGAGGGCGGTGTGCAGGCAGACTTTTAAGGGGGGAATGGTCCTCCTTCCTGGTGGCAGAGGAGAGACGAAGACACCTCAGTCAACACTTCAGACCTACAGAGAGAACACGCCTCTAGAGTCTCATTTGTGACTACCTTAACTATTTGGCTATTTTATCCTTTCAATCCTCAAAGTTCTGTTGTGCATTATAGACCCTCTTCCATGGATAACTTTGTTCACTAATCAAAAAATCATCTAAATTGTTTGTATTGATTAAATATTTGTGCCTTCAAGTTGTTACACTGAACCCCTACCTGCCACCTCCCCGACACACAATGTGAGGATATTGGAGGTCAGGCCCATGGAAATAATTAGGTTTCAATAAAATCAGTAAGGGGGATCCCCCATCGTGGAATCCATGTCCTGAGAAGAAGAGGAAGAGATCACTATTCCCTGGTCTCTCCATGTGAAGATATAGGGCTGCCCACTAGGAAGGAAGACTTCATTAAAACTTTACCCGCTAAGTTGAGCTTCCAAGTGAGAAGAAAAGAAAAACTACTGCATAAGTCATCCAGTTTATGGTATTTTAGCTTAGGAGACTACAGTGAAAAAATAATTGTTCATATGAAGAAACAAAAGGAAATATTGAAAATTTAGTATCTTTGAGGTTTATTTCCAGGCTGAAGATTAACAAGATCATACTTCAGAGACAGCAAAAGATCATATCTGAAATTTGCATCCTAATATGGGGCAGGAAATATGAAAAGATTTCTAACAAATTAGATGTAAGTTTTACAAGAAAATGACAGCCACTGTTAAACCAAATTTAACATGCAGAATTGTAATGATCAAAGGATGAAAATAAAACAGTTTTGCATATGAACATTTTATAATTTAACTATTTTAGAAAAGAAAAATGTTAGATCATATGATAGGGTTTAATGTTCTTAGAGAATTCGAGTCATTCAGAAATTTATACTACCTTGCTAAACTGCTCGGAGATGTCTTACTCAGACTCAGTTACACACACACCCACACACACACACACCATCTACTTACTTTTCTTTAGTCTAACATTACTGTTTTCTGACAATAAACTTACAACTTAGTTTCAAGTGCAAAAAATGTACCAACTCCTTAATTTTACAGACCTATACCTGGTGTCACTATTGTGTCAGATTTATAGTCACAGACTTGTTAAACCATAAGAATGGCTGATGTCTTAAAAATGCTATGCGTCTTTGGGAGGACGGGGACAACTGAAATATAGGGAACGGAGGTAAGAATTACTGTTACTTAAAGGAAAAGTTCTGGAATCTTATCTGAACAATTTAACAGGTTGAAAAACAAGAAAACCAAAAAAAGGCAAAGTCCAGGTATAAGTTATGGGCACAAAGAGTAAGATAAAAATGACTGGCAAAGGCGCTGCCCTGTGGAGTCACAGGTCTGAGCTTTGCCAAGAGAGAGCTAGCAGGCAAATGGCACAGTAGTTCGTCCTGGAGCAGACGGGGAGGATTTGTGCTGCCAGTGCTTCTTAAATGGAACTTATATGGAAAGCATTAGATTTGGATAAATGCTGAGAGAAGGAAAGCTGATTCAATTAGTACATTAGGGTGCATATGAGGCGGAGCCTAGAATAGAGGAGATATATTGTTATAAAAGGGCAGGGAAGAAGGTAGGGAAGAAACAATGGATTGCATTTTCATCCTAAAGGTAGGTACATACTCACTGAATATGACCAGGAGAAAATTTTCTATGGACTTGCATCTAAGAAATATGCAAACGTGAACCATTCCATGCACTTTCAGATGCTTAATTGAACCTACAATTCCATGACATTAATTTAAGAAAAACTCACTTAGAAAAACTCTCACTCAGGTAATTTGAATATGGAGAGTTCTCGGTTGAAGTGCATTGAAGTAGCAAAAATGTGGATAGGAACACTCCCTTCTTTGTTCAGTTTTTATTTTACAGAGCATTTGTAGAGGCAAAATACAGATCTAATTTGAATACAATGTGCTTAGGATGTAAAAAAAAAAAAAAGACTGAATGTCTTGGAATTTGGCCAAATGCTATTACTCTTTGCTGTTTATGGATCTAATTTTTTCAGGCAGAGATCTCCTAGGGAGAGTCCTAACTATTGTCAAACTCTTTGATGGACTCTAGGATTTGTGAGCAAACTTCTACAGATATAATTAGCTCAGCTTGAGCCACTATAACTGATGTCATAGTAGTTGATGGATAATAGGAGAATATCAACTAATCCCCAATTAGATACCCTTTAAGTACACGCACATAAATAAAATAAATTAATATTGTGTTGGAATCCAATAATGATATCTGATTCATTTTATATGGAAATATTAACTGGGAAATAATGTAGTGCCATAAATGGGGTGGTAACATAATAAAACATAAACTCGTGGTTGTTGACTTTGAACAAGAAATATGCAGTAAATAGAGATGCTTAAGGAAGATAATTCATTTTGAACATATATACATATGCTCAAACTATATACTACAAATTAACCCTACAAGGAGAACATAGAACATAATGAGGATGTTGGAAAGAGGGTGATCGATGGGCAGGGTGTTTATAATATGTTATGTGCATGAACAAATATGCAGATGAAACCCATTAATCTGCATAACAAATAAGCAATGATACAAAAACATGAACAAAGGTAGAGATTTGGGATGTAATTAGGTCATGGGGAATTATACTCACCACTGAATTCACCCGTGGCTGAGTTCATGCATTGCTGGGAAATGTAACCTGGAAGGGTTTATTTTTACTTCCAGTGGCTCCGTTCCAGCTCTACTTCCTGTGCACCTTGAGGTGAGCAGGCTTCTTCCACTAGGCACATTAGCCGTGATGCCGAACATAGACTGAAACTGTGATCCCTCTTCTCTAAAAACTAAAGCTGAGAGAGAGAGAGAGAGAGAGAGAGAGAGAGAGAGAGAGAGAGAGAGAGAGAGAGAGAGGAGAGAGAAAGGAAGGAAGGAAGAAAGAAAGAAAGAAAGAAGAAAGGAAGGAAGGAAGAAAGCAAAAGAAGAAGAGAGCAAGCGAGATATAAAGATATTATTGTGGGCTGCAGAAAAGATGAAAGCAGAGGATTAAAACAGAGCAATAATGCCAATGAGTTGTACTGTTAGTGCCTCTTACTTCACAGAAAAGCACGGTTTGCGCTTGTATCGACTGGAGAACGTTTATGCCCATGTCTTGTACACTGAGTACCTACTTTAAAGCTAATATGCAATGTGTTAATGATAGTTTTTCTCCTTTCATCTTGTTTTAATTTTTTTTACTTTTTCCATAAAACAAAAACGATGAAAGAAGTACATAGTAGAAGAAATTTTAACAAAAGTGCTTGCATTGTAAGCAATACAGCAAAATTTTATAGTTAACTTATGATTGGATCCGGGTATCCAGATTTCTATGAAAACTTGTTCCAAATGTATTTCTTTAACTTTAGTTCAAAAGAGATAAACTAAGGAAGGAGTTGAGATATGTTTAAAGTGAGTGTAGAAAAAGAAAACTGACACTGACTTCTAAAGTGTTTCATCCACTATTCCTAGTGGTAAGAAATTAGCACACTAAGTAATTTTATTATGGCTAAATGTGCAGGTGACTTTCAGTAGAACAAAACCTTGGTAGTGTGTTGGGAGATGTCCTTTAGATGCCTTAGGAAAACTTCAGAAAGCTTTTAACTGTGATGGCAAAACATTTAGAGCTTCAATGACAACAAACAGCCCACCTTGAAATGTGTGCCATAGTTTCCCACCATTAATTTCTAAAGAATATTAAAACATTTTTCCATATCAACTTCTTCAGTAACTCAAAGTACAGGAAGTGTGTAAAACAAAGAGTTGTGATTTTTCTCTATGAGTTTAAGTCTACATTAGCACACAGGTTGGTATAGAAATCACTAAATATCTCATTTCTGTACTAAACGTCAGAAAGGAAGCAAACAGTGAGAAAGGCATTGGGTTGTGAAACTTGTAGTAGAAGAAAGAAAACAGAAAGGTATCTCATTCCACCAATGTATATCTCAAACAAAAGCAAACGTGGCTCAGAGAGATCTAGCCAACCAATTAAAAAAACACAGCTTGATCCTAATCAAGGAACTGTCAACGTATAGCTGTTTTGATTTCAAGATCCTATGAATGTATGAATTCTGCATGTCTCCTATCCGCTTCTCCTCTCCCATTTGAATATATTTTTGTAGTTATTCTGTGTCTGTCTTGTTATTTTTTGTTGAGACATGACATGATAGGTAATATTTTTCTCTTCTTTGTTCTTCAGTTTGTGAGGCATAACATTTGGAAGAGGGATCTGTAGTTTAGAGACTGCAAACAAGAAGCCTCACTGTCCCTTGAGCTTCATTAGATAGAGTGTGAACATTTTCTGACAGAACGAAAGCTCCCCATGTCTTCGGGGAGAGAGCATTTTTCATGTAGAAATACTGAAAAAATCATTTGTGAACAGAGATCACATTGCGCTTTAATTCTCTACATTGTATGGTGATTTCTTAGACAGCAGTAGTCCAAAAAAGAGGTCAACTGGGAATGAGAAAAAAGTAATTGGGAGGTTTTGTAGCTATAGCAAGTGATGTAAGATAGTCACCTAAAAGTGATTAACTGTAAAATATCACCAATGCCACTCAGCTATAAGTGCCTGCTTGTGAGGGACAATTATCAATCTCTTATTTGTTAACTGCATAATGAGTCATCACTTAATGCCTGGCTTGTTATTTTTATTTAGGCTCTTTCTTCCCCCAAATAAATTGTTAGAATTGAAGATCCAGTTTCCATCAGAAGAGCAGTCTTATGATTCTATCAGTTTCAGCTGTGTACCACCTGGGGAAGAAAGGAAGTACAAAGCTCCCTGATTTTACAAAGTTTAACTACAAGAAAGGGAATATTTCTTTAAATTGGGTCTAATTAATCAAAATTGTGGACACGAGAAACTATAATAAGCCAAAACCTTGAGGCAGAGTAAACACATTGGTCATCAATGTAACAAAAATACCTTAAAAAACAGAATTGATGCATATAAATATCTCACTTATTGAATTATTTATTCATTGACTTAGATATCCAGTGAGTATAAAAATACTGTGAATTAAAAAAATACTGTGAATGCATGAAATTCACAGGCACTATTTTGTGTGTTTTTGGTGAAAAAAAGCAAATACAAACTAATAAGGGACATATGTTATAAATTAAAAATTAATATATGTAAAAATATATCATGGAATTTGAAAATCAAATATAAACCTATGCAAGAATAAAGACAAATATCCTTGTTGTTACAGAAAATAAAATAATGGGAAAGAAAATGAGGGGGGATATTGGAGAAGACACTGAAAGGAAGGAAGGGAACCTGTCCATATAGCCAGGCAGAGGTGATGCATGTGCTTGGTTTTCATAAGCAGCAGCGTGTGTAACAGGCGCAGGAGTAAAAGTAGCACATATGTGAAGCGAGGCAGCAGGCATAAGACAGTATGATATTTGAATTTAAGAGAGGTAGAAAACTATCAACCAAGTAGTTTTGGATCATGAAAGCGACAGAACTTAATATATACATTTTGCTAGACTTTTCTGACTTCCTTGTTGGAACTAGTAGAGCAAGCGTGAAAGGACTGGAGAAGTAGCTCAATGCTTCAATAGTTTTCACTGAAAAGAAACAAATAAACAAGCAAGCAGGTAAGAGATTGTTGCAATTGTGCAAAATAAATATGATCGAGCTTTTGGCACAGTATTACTTGATTCACAGTGTTAAGAAGAAGTAGTTACAAGATACCTTTTGAAATCAGGAAATCAGGACCAAAGTATTTACTGCCAGATTGATTGTAAAGGAAAAGTGTATCTTTATTTGATGTTGCTTTGTTTAATAGTTTACTTACTGAGACAGAGCATAATGCCATAAGAAGTATTTGAGACCTGCACTGGGAATGCAAAGTTTTCCTTGGAACATGTTAAACCTAAACTTTAATTTTATCATCCAAATGGGAGTTTCTCGAGGTATGTTGATTTCCTATTCACTGCATGGAAAATCATGTCACTCTTCAATTGTAGGATGCTGTAGAAGTGATAAATAGTAATATTTCCAAGAAGCTCATTGGTTGTTAAGTTTCAAGCACTATCATGAAATATCTGAATATTATGTACTAATTAGGAAAAGTGATGTTTTTTATTGGTTTGGTAGTTTTGGTTGGTTCTACATAATAGAGAGTCTTAGTTGCTCTCTGGTACCAAATTTTGCAGAAATGAATATTTTATCAAAGATAGTAATAGATACAATAAATATTCTCCATTGACTTATACTTAATGCAACCAATACAATTTTTTTTGAGACAGGGTGTCACTATGCAGTTCAGGCTGGTCTTGAGCTCACTTTGTAGCCCAGGCTGGCCCCGAACTTGCAACAATCCTCTTGCCTCAGGCTCTCGAGTGCTGGGATTACAGACGTGTGCCACCATGCCCAGCTCAGCCAATATAATTGAAAGATTAATTTATATATCAAATATAAAACATTTTATTGTTACTTAATCATTGATCACAAAAAGAATAAAATCAAATACAGACTAGTTATGAAACATAATAATTAAACAATACCCAAGAACTTGTCTCTCAACATTACAAATTGTGCTTCATCAGTAATGAATGCACAAGTGTGCCCCACTGGTATTTCACGTTGGTGCTTTCCCCCGAGGACTAACCTACTAGCTTTGCTTTAGATCCTCCAGCATGGATTTAGATTCATTATACCTTTGCTGTGTAAAACAGATTTTAAACTTTACATGTTCAGTTGCTGGGAGTTAGGGAAGGTGGGTTGTTGTGAGTTCAAGGCCAGCATGAGTTACGAAATGAGAGAAACCCTGTCTCAGAAAAGACAAAATAAGTAAATAAATAAATAAAATATATGAATACTATCTTAAAATATTATGCATAATCCTCTAATTTTTATTTTTAAAAATGAGTATCATGTTTCCAGTACATATCCAATTTTTACGTGACTAGACTCATTCATTTTTTGTACTTTGTGACCAGTGGTTTACAAAAGCTTATCTGTAGGCCCTGGGTATTCATAAGATGATTTCAAGTAGTATATACATTCAATTTTTTTAAAGTAGAACGATGTGATTTTCCCGTCTTCACGTTTGTAATAGTGATTCTCATGCAATGGTAGCAAAGCTCTGGGATCTTAGCACAGATGAAATCAAACACTATTAAAGACTCACTGTGTTCCTCATCGCCACATACTTTCAACTTAAAGTGCAAAAAGCAACTTCACTGAAGAATCCGCTTGATCAGGTGATACATTATTAGTTGTATTGAATCTTCATCCTTGAATTTAATCTTTTAAATATTCTGTATGAAATACCCTCCAAATTTGCCAAATGCACAATTTAACATATGGATGCAATTACTTTTGTCACAGGCTAAACTCCTGGACTTTATGAACATCACTTTTACTTGAAAATATAAAGTTCAGACAATGTATATCTGTACAACTTGTAAATATGAACTGTGTGTTCTTGAAAATCAAATAAGCAAATGCACCATTTCAAAATCATCTTGACGGTATCTTTATCTGGGGAAAATTTCAAACTTTCAAGCAGAAATTATGCTTTTGATAAATAGATATGTACCACATAGGTTTCAACAGTATCATAATTCATACATTTTCTGACAAACTATAAAAACGTAAAGATTGGGATATTGTGTAATAGGATAGATCAAAGTGTGCCAAACAGTAAAGCTGAAAAATAATAACTTCTAAATGATTAATGCATCATTATACAAAGCCAAGACTGAGTAAAGACACAATAAAACTAGAAAATAGACCCAGAGAACTTACTTAATGTAACTGAGTACCAAACCATTATCAATAAGGTTTCAAACTGTAAATTGAAACAAACACTTATGAAACTGCCACTAGCATTGTGTTGTAGGATATGATATAATATCAAGAAAAAAGTACACACATTAGCGTGAAAATAAAATATCTTAAAAATACTCATTCTTTTTCCAACAATAAGTCATTCTGAGGTAGAGTTTTCGTCATTATATACTTCAACGTATGAGTCATATTAAAAGCAGAGCAACTGTTTTCTATTGAGGCAGACATTATGGACATAAGTAACTAGATGAAGCAATGCCACTCCTTTTAGTCACTGTCTCTGCTAAAATAAAATTTTAATAAATGATGATATTAAGATCAACATACCGTGGGGTGTTGGTTTAATATAATGAATATCGAAGTCTCTCTAATAATAAAGTAAATATCAATGTATATAACACAAGAAAAATAAGAGTTTTGAGATTTTCAATAAATTTCTGGTTGTAAATGTGTTCTAAAATTAAAATTGTTTAGAACAGCTTCTTTAGAAATATCATATATGTATATAATATGTTATAATTATAATACATTTATGTATGAATTATCTTTCGCACTACTCTAGGTTGATTAAGATGTTTCCAGATGATTTTTGTTATTATGAACAAGTTTGTAGAATCCAAGACTGATGTTTTATGTAAATTTTGCTGCATTTGGGAAGGAGATTTTCTAGGATACATAATAAATGTGGAATTGCTTGATCACAGATTATGCACTCAGTTTTTAAAATTTAACAGCAATCTATTTTTAAATTGGCCTGTACTAATATGCATTTTCATCATTAATTGTATATAATACTTTTCTAAATCTTTGCCAGCAATGGATAGAGCTAAATTTTCCTAATATTTGGTGATCTTCTAGCTGCGATGCTGAATGTCATGGAGCCGTACACTTACCTTTCTCCAGAGATGAATGACTTTGGGTGTATTTCATTGTTTATAAACTTCATATCTCTTTTATTTCTCATGAGATGTTTGGGTTATTTTACTTAAAGTAATTAGTAAGCACATTTATGTTATTTAGATACAATTTCATTATAAGCATTGGGAGTGAATTCATATTAAAAGCTCTAGATATGCAAGACATTTTAAACATCATATCATGATTTATGTTTGGTGGTTTTTTTCATTTATTAAAGAAAGCCTTTATTATTTTTGGCCTATCTGTGTCTTTTCTTGTACTTTCCCAAATAATGTTAGAAGTTTTGAACAGTAGGCATAGTTTTTTCTTTCTTTTTTTATTTCAAAAGGAATAAAAAATAATAAAATGAAAATATTAGAAATGCTACAAAATTTCAAAAAGAAATGACAGAAATTCAACAATGGTTGTTATATTCCATATTGTTGTCTTCAAAATAGTTGTTCAGATTACCAGATACAAGCATGCAAAATTTGTCACTAAAAGACTTAAGCATTAGCTGTTCCTTTCAATAAACCAAGAGAAATGAGTAGTAGAATGATCTTAGCTATCGTGTGTGTGTGTGTGTGTGTGTGTGTGTGTGTGCGCGCGTGCGTGCGTGCGCGCGCGTGCACGGACACGTGTCCCTTCCTTCTTTTTCTCTTCTCCTTTCCCTCACCCCAGATGTTCTTTTTGAGCAGTTTCTTTCCCTGTGACAATATCTATTGTACCTTTTGAATTTTATTTACTCTTTCATGTTCTTATACTAGGAAGACAATACGACCTTACACATGTGGGTCATAACTTTTTCAAGAAAAACTAGGCACTGCTGTGTTGAGACTATGCAGATATAATTTAAGTTATAGGTTAATTGTAACTTGCGCTAGTCGATTTAACTCAGTCAAGCGAGACCTTTGGTAGCCGAAAGTTTTCTTTAGGGTATGGTAACAGCAGCAGCGATCTGAGTGTTTCCAAAAACAGGACTGGAAGCATCGTTGATAGTTAAACATGGAGGGCCCACATGATAACTACAGCCAGTCCTCAGGAAGCTCAGAGTGGCCGCTGGATGAGAGTCTGTGAGAAAATAGGAACTTCAGTCCTTTAACTACAGGGTTCTAAACTCAGCCAACAAACAGAACGAGCCTGAAATATGTTCCCTAAAGTGGAGACTAAAGTAGGCTAAAAGCAGACCTGCGGAAAACCTTGGTCTGCCATTTGTAAACATCTAGGAAGAGAACTCATCAGAGACCAACAGCTTCTGACCTATAGAGCTATGAGATCGCAAATGAATTTTTTTTTTAACCGCAACAGGAAAACTAAGATGCAATATCCAGGATCCAGATTTTTCTTGTACAATATCCACTTCGTTACACTGCTTTCCATCCCTCAGAAACATCTCCCATTGTTTTCTAACCATTTCTTCTTGTGTGATATTTTGTCTGATTCTCATAACTAAGTGGGAAGTTGGATAGGACAAAAGACATTAAAATCATCTTTTGCAGTGCCTTCTCCACGGAGGAGTAATTTTTCCAAAGATATCTGCACAGCTGTTTACCAAATCTATCCCAGTATTAGAGCACGTGGAATAGCAAAGGAACCATTCCTGCACTTGTATCTTGATATAGGCATCTACCAAAAAAAATTTTTGTTACAATTTATTTATAGAAGAAATCCTGACAGTATTGGCTTCTAACTCTCTCCCTTGAGCATCTGAAATATTATATGTGATTTAATGGATACAAATGTGGTGAATAAATCACACGAATATTTCATAACATAGTCTCAACGGAATTTGAATTTAGAAAGTCCTAATTTAAGAAACTTCACATAAATGACAGGTTTCTTCTATTTAATAGACAAAAGTAAAATAAAGCAAGGTTTTTGAAAGAAAAACTTTATTTTACAGCTTAGGATTCATCAGTTTCTGGCTTGTCTTTAAAATTGAATGTAGCCTCTTTTTCTTTCCCCACAAAGTGCACTATCCTTGAGCAACACAGTAAGTTTAATTTGGCAAATTCCTGATCTATGCGCTATTATTTATTCTGCATTTTGTATCATCAAAGAATCTTATGAGCTGATAGTGAATCATATAAACCTAATTGATTAAATGTTCACTCAAGTTTATGAGTCTGATGAGGGAATGAGCATTTTACACACAAATCATTTGCACTGCTTGGGTTCATTGAAAGCATCTCTGTAGTGTTACAAATGGGTATTGACATTTCAGTATTGCAGCATTTTGCTAGCACATATTATAGTAGCAACAAAAATAAGCAAGAAGTTGAAAATAGAATTTAATTTCACAAATAAAATAGCTCATTTTCTTTCCAAAGAGATTAATCTTTGGTCAGTGCTTCACAGTGAGTGCTCAAAAGGGAACAGAGAGGACAACCATGCATGTGCATCATTCCTTATTCCTCAGTTAAGCCAGCATCAATGAAAATTAAGTCCTGAAATCAAGTTTCCCATGAGGAAATAATAAAACACAGTGCTTCAATACCAAGTGTACAACGAGAGAAGAAAGAGATAACTATCTTCAAAATTTCATTTTCTTTATTCAAGTATTTTATCTTAATAGGTATTTTGCTTCAAGTACATTAGAGTTGTCAGTATTGTTTTATTGTTGTTGTTTTGTTTTGGTTTTGGTACTGGGAATTGAACTCACGACCTTGCACTTGCCAGGCTGGAATTTATGCCACTGAGCTATATCCCGGGCCCAAGTTGTCAGTATTGTGACTGCTTCTACCAGCTACCTTTCCTTCCTATTCTAACCTCTGCCTTAAACCTACTTTTGCCTTTTGTTAATCATTGTGTATTACTCTGGCACACATGTTTACTTAAGAAGATATTTCACCCCTTTTTCTTTCTTCTCTGAGCATTTGTTTCAAGAAACGTGTGGTGCAAAAGTCCAAACATTTTATAACTCTCTGGCTCATATCTCAAAACTCTATTAATATCAAGATTAAAATGCAAAAAAACAGGGTTAGGGATAACTAAAAGGAATTATGAAACAAAATTTTGGAAAATCAGTAGCAGTTATATGGTCCAGTAGTGAACTGGAAAGTTACAAATACATCAAAAGCCGAAAGCCTGTTAAGAAAGGTTTCACTTTTCATTTGTCATTCCTCTCTAATTTCTGAGTCTTATCTTTTCAGTCCTCTTAATTCTTAATTTCCAAGTTCTGCTGAAACTTTATTCACAGTTGTTTCCAATTTATGATTCATTTCTTTCTGTCACTGAGATAATTGAAACAAAAGGAAAAGAATCTTGGGTTGTTAAATTTTATCGTTAAGACAATCCAGTAAAAAGGAAATCCCCTAAGATTTCAGCAGCCTGTTTGCATTTGAAGGCTTTGGCTACCCAGAGTCTAGTCATCCTTGCTTTTTTCTTTTTATTAATTTTATACCCAGTACATATGGTTATGTATACACACACATATATGCACACACACTCACAGATTTTAAAGAAAAAATACCATGGCATAATTGGCCTAATTTTAAGACAAGTTTTTCTATCAAGTGGTACAACAAATTTCCAGAATGTTTTAGACCCAAGTAAATATTACTTCTAGCTATTTTTTTTCCTATTTCTTAGTAAGTTCAATAATCACTTATGAGTGTGAGAAATACAAGACCAATATATATCTGTAGATCACAGAATTTCTTTTGGCTATACTTGGTTTTATAAAGACTTGCTGAAACTCTACAGTGATTAAAGCATGGTTTTCATTCATGAGTAGGTTAAATTCCTAGGAAGATCAGTTTCCCTTCTTGATCATTGTATGCAAAAGAGAAACACATTCACAGCTTATTTAATTCCTTTTACAGACAAAATCATCTGAGTAGGACAATTAATGTTTCAGCTACAAAAATATTGATATTTTTCACATGATAATAAAAGTCAAAATACTTTTGAGTCTTTTGGACATGTTTGGAAGGAGAAGTGTGTCAAGAAATTCTAGTCTTTGTCTATGTTACTTTCTCATCATTGAGACATAGTATCCAACACCCAGAAGTTACCGGAGAGCATGTTTATTTTGTATGAGGTGGCTTTAGTCCATAGAAAGCAGGGTTCAAGGCAGGGTGGCATGGGTAAAAATATTAAAAATCATGATGAGCTCCATGAAAAAGTCAAAGTCATAATATTTAAAGACTTATGACATAAATATTATTAAATTTATAATTCAGAAAATATATAATGATGGACCATTCTGGATTATCAAGTAGGTATTATAAATATGAAACACTTTTCTCATTTGTATCTTCTATAACTTACAGCCAATATTAATTAATTAATGCCTTGGAAATATTAATATCCTCAAATTTATCCTTAAATAGTACACAGATAAACTCCTATTTCACTTTTTAATTGCACAACTCTTCTGTGTGTATTTCCTTAATACAACAGCCAGTTGCATATCTGTCAATATGTTTAAGTTGTTTCCAGTCTTTGCTATGACAAGTGCTTTAGTTCATAGCCTTGGGCTTTTGTCTTCCTGTATTTAAGAGTACTTTCCTAGAAAGTAGATTGATTTCTGGATCAAAGAGGAAAGCACATTCAAAGATAGAAGGTAACAACATTCTCTTAATGAAAGTGGAGTGATTTTACATTTTCACTAGCAAATATGTGAAGAAGTATATCCCCTCCAGGCTCATTAATACTCTCTATTGTCAAAACTTTAATTTTTACAACACAGTAGATAGAAAAGAGCCATGTTTTAAATGGCCCAGTCCTAATTTTGTCAATAAATAATATATTGTAAACCAATATCCATTTCTAAACGGTAACACTGCAGAAATTTATGAATATCGTTTTTGCTCTATATTTGTGTTTCTTACTTTTAAAACAATAAAATATCAAAATATATGATCTTTTTTTAGTAAATGAGAATCTGAAGAAATTTATTCAGTGAGACATGCATATTTACTATGAACATAAAACTTTTCTGCTTACTTTAAAGTGTAGGTAAGTTACAAATGCAAACAGTGATCTTCATGGACCAGTGTTTTGCTTTAAGGGCTGTGTGAATATTGCTTTCGTGCAAGAAATATAAAAGATTTAAAGGCAAGCAGCACTCATCAATGCTTTTCTATATGCCAATTCAAGCCCTTCAGAGGATATTACATGCAGCGTGTGGGTGTAATCAGCAGTTTGACAGTGTTTTGTTATCCTACCAATGTCTACTGGCTGTACATACATCATTCGAGTAATTTTAAGGAGTCTATTCTGACTGTTGTCTTTAGAAGTTTCTCACAAGCAATTTTTTCATTGCTGTTGCATAATTTAGTGTAGTAGCTTTCTCCCTAATGTGCGATTGTTTCATGGGGAAATTGCTATTTTATTTGGAGTTGGTAATACAGTCTCTTACTGCCAGAAAAGTCATTTCTCTTAGAGGTAGATATTTTTGAAACATCTAAATCATGTCTACAATAAATGGTGACACTCTATTTACATGGTACATAAGGCAAGGAGAACCTTATCCAGAGTGGTTGTAAAGTTTGAACTTAGTGCTTTCGATAGATCCGTGATGCTTTCCTTAGGGTCTACTATAACTCAAAATGTGCTGAGAGCATAGGAACATATTTCCTATTTGATGGTCTTTGCACTCCCTCTCCATTTATAAGTGAGCCAGTATCTTTCCAAGTATTTATAGGCTTCCTTAGGGGGAGCGTCCACAGTACATACTGGACTCTGTTATCAAAAAGTTAATGCTGAAAACTGAAAAGCCATTTCCAGTGTGGCATTATTTCTACTTTAAAAGGAGGTGAAAATGTATTTTTCAGTTATTTTTCATTGATATAAATATTTGTGGTGGTTAATGGACAGTTGTAGACTTGAGTGGGCAACATCAAGCTGAACTGAGTCTGCATGGTTCTGGCTGTGGGAGAGGCACTTTAGGAGGCCTGTTGTGGGACAGTATAAAAGGAGAACAGGAGGGAAGGGTTTCAGCTGATCTTCTCTGAAGGAGCTTGGTTGCCACTGTTTTTCTTCAGAGGAGTTTCAGTGGTTGTTCTTTGAAAGATCTTTGGCAGTTTCCTTTCTTCTGGGGAGCTTCAGCCCTTGTCATCCTGTGCAATGTCTTCTCCTGGCTTCAAGTACAGAACCCTTAGCCTTCTGACTCACATCCTTCAGCCTTTGGGCACAGACACTTCAGCTTCCAGTGCTGGCACTTGGGCCTTTTCCAGGCTCCTGGTGCAGACGTGCACGGGGACAGCTCGGTCTCCAGGTCTTCACCTGTATCCTTCAGGTGTGCAGCATGCAGACAGACATTTTGCACTCTTCTACACTGGACTCCACTGCTCATTGACTAATAGAGTGTTTATCATTGAATGAAATGTGCAATGTGTTTTTATTACTTTATGACCAATATTTAAAGATGAGCATGATGAAAATTTTACATACATTAGAAAACCGAGCCATTAAAAATAGGGGCATTTACTCATTTCCAGACATCATACTTGCAGAAGAAAAATTCAGTTCTCTCAGATTTTGAGCATAATTTCCAACAATCTTCTACTTGTCATGAGTTATTTGTACTAGTACAGTTACGGGTTTTTTTCTTTCTTTCTTTCTTTTTTTTTTTTTTTTTTTTTTACTTTCTGCTTGGCAGTCAGGAGCTTGTACAGCTGAGCTATATCCCCAGCCCTGGTATAGTTACAGTTCTTAAACATATTTACAGTGATCCTTCTTTTTCAGGTGCCGCAGGAGTAGATTTGGAAAGTAAATGTGTGTGGCGGTGAGACTCAGGAAAAGGAGTGAAAGACAGACAGATTTGTTCATTGTGTGTTATGATTAATTTACACCAAAAGAGTTATATTAACCAGAAATACAATACATCTATACTTTCAGGTAACCAAATGTTGAGATTCATTTGTAAAATCCTTCATTGTGTTAAAGTTTATATACTGTGGGGGTAAAGTGTGTTCAAATCTTGCTAAAACCAACATAAAATAATTTGGGTAAGCCATTTAATTTTTTTAATGTTTCAGTTTCTACTGGCACAAAATTGGAATATATTTCTTTTTCTTTTTTGTGGTACCAAGGATCAAACTCAGGACCTTGCACTTGCCAGGCAGGCGCTTATTCCGCTGAGCTATATGCCCAGACCCTAGAATATAAATTATTGAGCTATTACTAAGTATACATTCATCTGCAGACACACTAACACTTCAACTGTCTTTAAAAAATATGAAGTTTACGTTTAAAATTTTTCTTGAGCAAGACAGTTGATCTAGAACTAAACGAGTGAACAAAAAACGAGAGAGAAAGACAGTGATTATAATGCCTACCTCTGATGCAAGTTGAGTTTACTGTCAGAGGACAAAAGTGACATACAAAAGCAATCTGAAATGTGGACTGGCACATCGGAGAGTAGTATGTTTGACATAATAACTCTCTGGCAGTTAGAGAGTAGTATGTTTTTGGAGTTGGATGTGGTGGTGCACCCTAGAATGCCAACACTCAGAAGGCTGAGGCAGGAGGAGCGCTGTGAGTTCAAGGCCAGCCTGAAGTGAATATCACTACCCGGTTTGAAAAAGGCAGTAGTACATTTTCTTTCAGAATTAACCTAGGTTCATTAGTCATCTTTCAGCACAAATATTAATTAGCCTGGGAAGAAATCAGGATGCAGTTTGGGCAAAGTTGTCAGCACAGAGGTACATGAAAGAGATCACAGTCTAATTCATGTCTTAAAATTGATTTAAACCTATTCCCTCATCCTGACTGACCTCATACCTTACCTCTCTTCTGTCTTTCCCTTATAGTGTCATTTTTTTCTCTTCCACAATAGGCCATTCACATAGCTTCCTCTAACACCATACTTGCTGGTTCCTGTGTCGACAATATGTTTCCATTCAAAAATGCTCTTTTCTAGATATTTTAAAATATGTGGTAATTGTTGTTAACCACAGTCACCCTATTGCAGTATAGTGCACTAAATCTTTACATACTTAATGTATTACACTTGATGAGCTTATATATATGCAAACATGCATAATCATATCACTAAAATCAAGCACAGAAACATATAAAATAACTCCAGAGTTTTCTTGTGTCTTAGACCCTGTTTCTTCATGTTTTTGTTTACTCATCAAAGCGTTTAACATGAGGTCTACTCTCATAACAAATTTGTATATGTGCTGAGGATGTAGCTCAACAGCACAGCATCTGCCTGGGAAGCTCAAGTTCATGAGTCTGATACCCAGTACCAAAGAAAAACTTACATGCGTATAGTACTGGATTTTGACTGTAGTTGCTTTATTATAGAGCAAATCTCCAGAACTAATTCTTTTAGTACAATTCAAATTTAATAGTCCATTATTTTTAACAGAGCAATAAGGTCGTAGTCCTTCTACCCCTCAGGCTTTTAAAACCAATATTGTATTTTCTGATTATACAAGTTGGACTATAATATATGTTCCATAGAAATGAAATTGTGCAGTATGTATGTTTCTTATGTGTTTTTATTTACTATAATGTTCTCCAAGTTTGTCCATTATGTCACAAATGCAATACTTATTTCCCTATTATATATATATATATATATAAATATAAATATATATATATATATTCACATTTTCATGTTATCATCACCTACTCACTTATCATGGTCACATGGTGTATTGGTTAGGATTCTCTAAGGGAAATAATTGTTAGAATATGTATGCAACACTCATTTGCTATTGTGAATAGACGCAAGAAAATTTTTGACGTACTTCAAGACTCATGAAAATAAAACTTAACAAGGTACATAAAGAATTCTCATCAATATATTAGATTCATATATGACAACATCACAGATAATAGTATATACTTCATGTTAAAGTATGAGTTTTCCAGGAGAAATAAGAAAATAATAATACCCACTTCTATCTTATACAGCTTTGAAAGTCTTACTGAGAGCAATTATGTAAGAAAAGCAAATAAAAGAAACCTACTTGAGAAAAGCAGTTCACGTACCTTCGTTGGAAATGTCATGACATGTAAACACAACTGTTAGAACAAAGCTAGAGGTAAATAGGACAGAATGGAGAGCTGGAAAAACTCGTGCATGTACAGGTGTATGGATCTAAGATTTTTGCAGTTGTGCTATGGATCTGTGACGCGAACAAAATTGTCTTTGACCCATTTATGTGCTAAAATTTGACCCCTCTGTCATATCTAATCACCTCAAAATAAAGACATATATAATACCCAAAACTTGTAGAAAAATCACAGACCAAATTCTATTTTTGATAGTTCTCTACCCTGAACCCAAGGTCTTCACACTGAGCTACATCCAGAGGCTCCAGCCCTTTCTGTAGTGATTTTTATATATGTACACACAGAGCTTCACTAAGTCACTGAGTTGCGCAAGTTATACTTTAATTTATTATTCTTTTACCCCAGGTGCCCCCCCCAGATGCTAGAATTACAGGCATAGACTAACTTGCCAGGCACTGAAACTTTTTTTACTTGACAGTGTTTTAACCTTCACAATGTCTTAGAAATTATACCAAAAGCACACGGAATGAAGGTGAACCTATGCAGGTAGCAGTATATCAAACAGTAGCTCTACATAGCAAAATAACTATCAGCCAAATGAAAAGGTAATCTACAGAATGTGAGGAAAGATTCATAAATTTATAATTATATTTGTGATAAATGGTTCATTTTCAAAATATATAAGGACTTCCTTTGACTTTGACTGCTTCTCAGAGCAGGTACTGTACAGGGGACACTGTTATACTGCCTGATCCCACCTCTAATCAGGATTCTAGGAATCAGAACCAAGAGTTTTTGGGATATTATTTTGTCGATTTTAGAGAGATTCTAAAGGAGGAAAATCAATAATAATGGCCATTTAATTAATATTCATATTTTATAACAACATTACTATTATTCCATTATGAGGAATTGGGAATTTTTAAACTTAGGAAGAAACAATGAATAGAAGTAGGACTGAGATTGAGCCTTAAATATTTCAGACACAGTAAGGATTAAATGCATCATGTTATAGCATGAGACAGACAGTAGATCCACCAAGTCAAACATATTTGGACCCCAAATTCTCATAAAACTTTACTTTAGATTCAGTTTTTATGTAACAGTAAAAGGAATTCTACTTTGCAGAAATATCTTGGGGTATTTGGAATATAATATGAGAAGTGTGTTGCTCATTCATGGTACATAAAATAATGTAAAGTTCCTCTCTAGTAGTCTGCTGAGATACCTGAGAGTGGACTTAGTAACAGAAAATACCCTAATCAAGGAGGAGACTCACATTACGGGGTTCCTACAGTTTACACTGGAAAATTTATGACAGATTGGATCTCACAATTTATAATTTACATAGTTTAATATTATGAATTATGTAATTACTTTGTTAAAATAAACCTTAATACATCACACATAGTGAAAAAGATTGTCTTTACATAAGAAAAGCACACTATTTTTGATACAGGGTATACAATCCAGAATAAAAATGTGATGGAGTACATTTGTCAGTAAGGATGAAAACTGTAGTTAGCCACTGTACCAATATAAAACTTAAAATAATTACCAAATTACCAGATTTTTCTTAAACTAGTTAAATGTCTTTAGGATGTAGATCTCTGTGAAGAATCAACTTGACAGCACTGTGTTAGACATGTGACAAGGACTATGTTTTGTTTTATTATAAGCCTTTTTACATGCAACTTTTCTGTAGAAAGGACGGGTTTTCTTTCCTTTGGTACACACACTTGAACAGGCAGTTAAAGAAATCATCTGACACCAGTGTTGGTGGAAAGGTAATCGCACCCAGTTTATATCATGCCTATGGTAAAGGGTTAAAGAATGTTTAATACTTGTTGAATTCCCTTTCAATACAAATGAATGTGAATCTTAAATCTGGACCTGGACCTTGCGCAGCTGTGATTCTTCATGGGCAGAGAAACTCAAGCGCAAACTTTTTTACATTCCTCATTATTCCTGTTAACAGAAGAGAAATTAAATTATTATTAAGACATTTTGATACAGCTAAAATTAGTCACAGAAATGTTTCTAATTCCCATAAATGATATTGTGATAATCTTTACTCTTCTTTTTCTACATTTTAGTATCTTTCATAATTAGAACGCTATTTTCTCCTTGCTTTTATTTCTTTTATTTGCAAACAAATCCAGCAAAGCAAGTTGTAATTCCAAATTGGCTCATGTTTTTGAATTAGGCACATTGCTTGTAATCAAGTGTCTGTAAATACTTCTTTTTTAAAAAGCTGGTGCAGAAAAACTCAATTTTACTCCAAATATCAGATGCAATCTTGAGCCTGCAATGTTAACCCTTACTTCATGTTTAATATTTTCTTACTTCTTGAATGCCATTTATGCTTCTTGTGATGGATCATGAAGTGCCTCACAGTTCCTTTAACTATTACAGTGTATGTGATTGATCAAGTTATGCTCTGAAAGCCTTCATACAGAGGACCTGTGTACACAGCAAGAGAGGAAAGAGCTTAATAATATCACTTAGTAATCTTTAATTATTATGTTTCATTACAAGACATATTTACTAGAGGTGTTGGTGTCATTTTACTTTTTTTCTCCTTTAAATCAGGATATTTGATCTGTGGTCAAATTTGGTGAGTGTCTCTTCTGCATTTATTTTCCAGATTTATCCACTCAAATTCCTCTTATCTAGTATTCATATATAAAGATGACTATGATCAACTTTTTTCTCTCTCCCCATGAACTAAGGACATTTCAATTATTTGAAATGTGGTGTATTAGATGCATGAAATATTTACCTATTTAATTGAGAACGAACCTAGAAGAGATCATAAATAATAGCTTCACCAAGTGTGTGTTGCGAGGATCAGTCTTTAGGAGGTTGTCCTGGCTTTCTTCTGTGGTTACACCTCACACCCTAATAGGGATAATCTCCTTAGCAATCCCTTATACTGGTCTAGATTTCTTTGAGGGAAAAATAGGAGTGGAAACCAAGATCTGTTCAGGTATTAAAAAAATATTTACTGATTACACATCTCTAATGGCATCAGACATAGAAAGATCAATGCTCTCATAGCGTTTCTAGTCAGCAAGATAAGAAATGTTTTTTACAAGGATCATAATATAAATAGAGTAAGAGGACAGATAACCAACATCAAGCAGTCTGAACTGCTTCCCTGAGCTGGAATCAGCAGCCTATGATATTGAAGGAAACCTGCATTATTACTATGCATCTGTCTAAATGCTGCTTCTAAAGTGCAATTGTTTTAACAGTTTTTTATGCTTTTCATCAATATGCACATTTGATACTTGCATATTTTGCTACAAAAATCCTGAAGGATTATTTGTGTTTGTCATTATTTTGAAACAATGTTACTCATGAGACCAAACCCTGTATATTTTAATGTTTGTTAATAAAGCATTTTAAATATTTTATAATACTACTTGAGTGATTTCCTTGATAGATTTTCTATTTTTCATCAGAAAAAGTGTGTAGGCTGCCATCAGACTGCTGAATAGGCTGAGGATAATAGAAGTGGTCAGGAATTCCTGACCAGAGATAGTGCTTAGAAGAAGAAAAGAAATCAAAAGGGTTTCCTTCCGAAATTCCAAAACTGAAGGGGATAAGAAAGAAGAAACAAATAAAGGAAGAAGGAAATAGAAATAATAATAGAAGTAAAAATTGAAAGAGAAAAGAGTTTACAAAGCAAAGAATAATGCTTTCAGAAAAGATGAAATTATCAACATGCTAAAGAGTAGGAAGAGGCCAAATTGCATTTGAAAAGGGAGGTCTTTGTAGATTTTATAAATTGCTAAGATTTAGGAAAACTGAAGCTTATTGACCTGCCTTCAGTTGCCCAATGTTGATGGTGTATTAGACGATAAATCCAAAATCCTTTGTGACGTTTGAGGATCATACTCTTTCCTTTATTTCATGTTATTTTAAAGTGCATTTCCAAATTTAACTAGATACATTTTTTTGTGGTCAGATGCACATGTTTAGTTAGTTACATGTTTAAGTAGGTTCTGTTCTCTTATTGCGATGCAATTGTCTGCACTTCAAATTAGTTCTGGCAACATTTGTTTTACATAAAGTGTTACTTAATAGTGATAGCCTTGACATTGATGTTAGTAGTTGTTTCTTACGATATACTGAAAGTTAGATTACCTTCTTGTATATAGTATGTCTAATGAGAAAATGCGACAGAATCTGGCATGTTTTCATTGGGAGTATTCCTTAGAGGTAATATATTTAAACTACAAATAGCTCTTTAAGTCAAACATTTTTATTAATGTCTTCATTTGAATAAATTTACTGCATTTATTTACTCATTCATCAAAATGGATATTGAAAATAAAATAATAAATAACTTGATGTTAGGAGAAACTGAAAGCAGAGAACTTTAAGGCAAGAGGAAATACAGAAAAAATCCTTTACTTTCATTATGTACCCGATGAATACATTAGCATGGTCATCAAATACTTTCAGTGTCATTGAAGAAACAGGAAATTTGAACAAAATATACAGTGAGTGCTTAAATTTTGATAATCATTACAGTAAAAGAGTTGTAGCTACTAGTCTCAGCATCCTCCCCCTTGCTTTGAACACACATAAGGTCTTTCTTACACTGTTTGAAGCAGTTCTGAAATCCCGCTTTCCTCTTGTTGCAATGATGTGGCTGCTTCCATGGCCTGAACTGATTTAAAATGCATAACTGCCATAGTGACTTTGACTATGAAAATAAGCAGAAGTTGCACGGTGCCAGGTTGGAGAGTAAAATGGATGAGCACACTGTGTTGGCTACTACCGGGAAGCAGCACTCATCATAGCTCTGATCACACCTTACGAATCACTCACAAAAGGGGACCTTTAGAATTGCTCAGCGGAATAAGTGCCTGCCTAGCAAGTGCAGGGTCCTGAGTTTGATCCCCAGTACCGCAAAAAAAGAAAAGGAAAAAAAAAAATAGAATTGCTTCAGAAAGTGGCAAGAATGAGGATGGATGTTTCTTCAAAGTTGGGGCCATAAATTGGGAGAGATTAATAGCACTGTCTCTCAGTGTAACGAATTTTTATTTAAATATTCATCTTATATTTTGTAAAGTTTTATGTATTACTTTTTTATGCTGTCATTTTTAATTATATATATATATATATATTCATATACATACAATGTCAAGTAAAGACAGACATATTCTCAGTTTCATGCACAAATTACAAATGCAAGTTATAATTCTGTAGTTTAAGGTTAATATGGTCAACTTTATGGGTATCTTTGATTATCTTATTTAGCCTAACAATATGAGCTAAAATCATATTTTAGGGAGTAATAAAAGCAGCCAGACTCCTCAAATACTCTGAGTATTTAATAAAAGGCCACTGTCTCCATGGTAACACAGGCCCTGAAAGAGATAGCTACCAATGCCAGGTTTATTGTATGCATGTGAGTATCCACAAGTGATACATAAATAAGTTATAATTTTTTTAAATCAGAATTTAGAAATCATTAGGGCTGCAGATGTCCAGTTGTATACTGTATTTTCTAACATGGAGTGTAGGTGAAACTACTGATTAGGTAAAACACTGGCAAAGCTGATGGAACATAGGGTTTCGGTAGGGACCGCCAGGTGGTTTCATCTCAAAGCATCTTTTGAATTAAAACCAGCAAGACAATCCAACTTTGCCTCGTTCCTTAAATCATTTCCCTTTTGGAGTGGCTATAAACTGAAGGAAAATTATATTCACAGACTTGTTGAAAAGATAATGATTCTAAATTTATAGAAATAAGTAAATCTAAGTAATTAAGGTAATGGAAGGTATAATGAATGGAACTTTTGATTACTTTGATATTATAAACTTTGTGAAAATGATACATTTTAAGTTTTGGTTTTTTTTGTAATACAAATATGAACATAAACCTTGCAGGTTTAAACATAACAATACTTCCTGGATTGTCCTGAATTGTTCTCAGTGGAGCTCAGATCTGTTATTTCCATGAAATACAAATATTTCTTATGAATGTATGTGATTTTTGATGCATTCCCTCTTTTATATCTTATTTATAAAATGTACAGTGTTGAAGAAAACATCAATATTTGAATAGGCTTAAGGAGTTAGTAAAATCTCAAATGTTTTGAGCAAATTTGATGGGTAATCGCTTGCCTTGTAAGCAGAATGTTCCATGTAGTTCACAATAAATCTTTCTATCAAGAATATTATTTTGAATGTGTATTACTTTGCACATGTGTGGAATTAATAAAATCCACAGATAGAAAATACAAGTGGCTTTTTCAGCTCTTTCCTAAGATCATTGGTAACCCACAGTGCTTCTGTATTCAAAGTCACTTCAAAAATGATAATAAAGCAACTGTTAATAGAAAAATCTGAGAACTACAAGAGAGAAGGTGCTCCATTTTATGTTAAAACGGGACATTGGTTGTATAGCTGACCAGATATTAGTTTAGGTTATACTGCTATTCAGATTAAAAAAATTCATGAAAGACAAGTAATTGCATTTGTTGGGTCTATTTTTCTAATTTTAAAGAGGAAAAAGATAAACCTAACAAAAAAGTGGAGTTTGAAAACAGGGTAGTAAGGCAGTTAGAACAGTTGATACATGGTGTATTGTTGTCTTTCTAGTAGTTATTCATAGTAGGAAATGCAGGCACGATGTCTTGTCTATACAATATTAGCACAGATTTTTTTAATGAACTAAGAGAAACTAGCTGTATAACTATTTTAACTATCTTGTGTACACATACAATTTTTTCCTTTTTTCCATTCTTACATTCCCCTTCCCCATCATAGTTTGTCTTTTCTTTTGAACATTTTCTTCCCAATTCATAGTATCTATTGTACATTTTGGAACTTATTTACTTGTTCACATTTCAGACTAGTGAGACAACATGATGTTTACACTTATGGGTATAATTTATTTCACTTATGAGTGTGTTCTCAATTTGCATCAAATTACCTATAAAAGACTCCGTTTTACCCTTCCTTATGGCTGAGTAGTACTCCATTATACATTTCTAAAAAATATAACTTTTATCCATATTTTGGTTGATGGATATTTGGGTTGTTTCTAGGATTTAGCTATTTCAAAGTATGCTGCTATAAACATGGGTGCACATATATCGCTGGGGTATGATGTTTTTAGTTATTCTGGAAGACATCCAGAGGGGTAATAGCTGGTTTGAATGAACCCTCTAATCCTAGTTTATTAAAGAATTTCCACACTGCTTTCTACAATGGTTGCTTCAGTCTATACTCCCACCAACAATGGAGAAAGTCTCCTCTTTCTCCACAGCCTCTCCAGCATTTGTTATCAGTTGATTTTTTGAAGATAGCCATTCTTTATGGGGGGAGATGGAATCCTAGTGTTGTTTTAATTTGCATTTCTCAAATGACCAATAATGTTGAACATTTGTTTGTATTTATTCACCATTTGTATTTCTTCATCAGAGAAGTGTGCATTCATCTTGGATGCCCATATTTGGCATGAGTCTTTGAATTTGTTGGTCTGATTTTTTAAATACTATATATGTTCTAGATATAAGTCCGTTGTCTTGGGACAACTGGCTATAATTTTTTCACACACTGTGGGTTTTCTTTTCACTTTGTTGGTGACTTCTTTTGTTGTAGAAAAGCTTTTTAGTAAGGTAAGATCCAATTTATTGATTCTTTGTACTGTTTCCCTCGCAGTCTGGGATTTGATCATGAATTCTCTGCCTACACCTATGTCTGTGAAACTTCTGCTTACTTTCTCTTCCAGTTAATTTAGTGTTTCTATTTTAATATCTGTATCTTTGGTCCATTTTGCCTTTAGTGTAGTGCATGTTGTTTCAATCTTTGGTATGTGGAAAGGCAGTATTTCCAGCACCATTTGTTAAAGGCTATCTTTCTTCCAATGAACATATTCACCTCCTCAGTTAAAGACAACGTGGCTGAGTGTATTTGAAGATACGTGTACACCTTCTATTCTGTTCTACTAATCCTCAGGCCTTTTTTTTTTTTTTTTTTTTGCCAGTACCATGCTGACTTCATCACAGTAGCTTTGTAGTATAATCTCAGGTCTTGGATTGTGATGCTCCCTAATTTGTCTTTGCTACCCAGATTTGCTTTTTCTATTCTAGGTCTTTTCTGGTTCCAAATGAACTTCAGGAATTTTTTTATGTAGCTCTGTGAGGTATTTTAATAGTATTTTCATTGAAACTTCATTAAATTTGTATAGCAGTTTTGGGAGTATGTCCATTTTCACTATATTGTCCCTTCCTATGCAAGAGCAAGTGATATTTTCCAATTTTCTGATATGCTCTTCCATCTCCTGTTTTAGATATTGTAATTTTCACATACAGATCTTTTGCATCCTTTGTTAGAATAATTGCTAATGATAACAACTCTTCCTTTCCTGTCCCTACTCCTTCCATTTCTTGCTGTTGTCTAATTGATCTTGCTAATGTTTCCAGAACTATGTTGAATAAGAGTGCTGATAATGGACATCCTTGTCTTGTTCCTGTTTTTAGAGTGAAAGCTTTTTTTGACCATTTAATATGATATTAGCTGTTGGTTTGTCATATATGGCTTTCATAAGATTGAGGTAAAGACTATTCCAATTTTTATAGATATTTTAACATAAATGCACGTTGGACTTTTTCTAAAGCATTGTTTGCATCAGTTGAGATGATCTTTTTTTTGATCTTTGGTTCTGTTAATGTAATATATTACATTTATTGATTTTTATATGTTGGACCATCCCATATCCCTGGTATGAATCCTATTTGATTATGCATAATAATCTTCTTGATGATTTGGGGTATTTTGTTTGCCAGTATCTTATTATGGATTTTTGCATCTATGTTCATTTGGGAGATTAGCCTGTAGTTTTCTTTCTTGGTTGGTTTATACTGTGGTTTTTGAATCAGGATAATACTTGCTTCCAGAAATGAATCTATTTGATCTATTGAACTCAAAAAAAAAGAGAGAAGAAATTACATTTGTCCAACTTTATTGAATTCAAGTATTTGTCAGACAATTGTTTTAATATGCTCACACATGTAAAGAGTTAGAATGGTGCCCTCAAATTTCTACTTATATTTTTCATAGAAAACAATACTACTGTATATTACAAATTGTAAATACAAACTGTACTGTATGTGAATCTATAATTTTCTGAAATGTCATTTTTGAGGAGTGGATAGTTTATTTACTATATATAAAATAATAATCCCAATACATATAAGCATTATTACTTGGTAACTATTTTGTTTTATGTGCATATGCAAATGGAAATGAAATGTTACTATCAAGGAATTTAATAGTGGTGTCATATTAGTTTTAATATATCTCATTTAAAGATAACCACATTCACTTTAGTATTTCACAGGGTAAATTTAGTGCCACTGTAATTATTTCCTAGAGAAAAAAATGATAATGAGTAGTGGGCAGAAAAATAAATGTGGAGAAGTTTAAATATTATAAATTTTGTTGACATAAGTCCTTTCAATATAATTTAATCCTGAAATTTCTGTCAAAATTCACTTTCTATCGGGCTGGAGATATACCTCAGTATCACAATGCCTGCCTGGCAAGTGCAAGGTCCTAAGTTTGATTCCTGACACACACACAAAGTTTCACTTTGTGTCATTCTATCATTAAGGTAAAATCCTTAAAGTGTGAAATAGTGTCCAATAAAGTATACTAATAATATATAACTTCTACCTCACACAACATATTTGAAGCGTAAGCAGCATTAACTACATTCTTTAGCTGTAGCTGTCCTTAGTTATTGTTTCTTAGTAGAAAACTATAATTTAGTGACAAGAAAAATATGATAAATCAATTCTGACATATGAGCTAAGTAAGAAGATAAAGAAGTGCCAAAGAATAACTTACTGATGAAATGACAGGGTTACATTAGTGAAGTATGTTAAAATATAGCTGTCTCAGAGGTAATACTTTACATGAGTTATGCTTAAATATTAGTGAGTAAAGTCAATAACACCCCATATTTTGTCAATAGAAATTAGTAATATACCCTAAAATGTAGAGAACCACGGACATGATAAAGACATAGTATCATAGTTTCACACACATTGTCATTAGGATCTATGTAGTATTTAAACCAAGATCTTATTTAATTCTGTTTCTGCTTCTTCATAATTAAGTTGCAAATGAATATGTAGGGGCTGGGGATATAGCTCAGTGGAATAAGCGCTTGCCTAGCAAGCGCAGGGTCCTGAGTTCAATCCCCAGTACCGCAAAAAAAAAAAAAAAAAAAAAAAAAAAAAAAAAAAAAAAAAAAAAAAAAAAAAACCGAATATGTGGAGTATTACACATTCTCTATTATTTGAAATATAATTAATTTAATACTTAACAAAACTTCATTAAGTAAATACATAAAAACTCTTTAACTGACCTAACAAATGTTTTTCCTTTACAGAAGTCAGTGAAGCAAGGAATTTTGAAAATGACTTTGATTATTATATTTTCATACCTACTTGTAGTTAGCTTCCATTTGTAATGTTTAAACATATATTTATGAATGTAATTATGGCAACTGCCCACCTGTTTTGTAAACTGTTGCTCTGAGTATAATTATAAGCAAAATTAAAATTCATAAAGAAAACTATATCAGTTACATAGAGAAATATGTCTCCCCAATTATAATTGTAGATTCATGTTTTCTAATCCATATGTTTTAATATAATTCAGCATATTTTTAAGAACTATTATTATTAGTCATGGATTTCAATGATATTGTGATATATTAATACATGAATATAACATTAATCATCAAAATAAGAACTTTAATGTGTTTTAATTTTTTAAATATAACAGCAGAAATGATTCCACATGTTATTCATTTATATGGGAAAACAGCCCCTCAGAACCCTAGCAAAGAACCGTCTGGGGAGTGACACCCCTGAGACGCATTTCAAGGAGTGTCACCATCCAGACACTCAGACTGCTACAGTCTTCGTCCAAGGGAACCAGAACACTGCTCCAGCTGCCACTGACCTTGGCATCATCTACATGGAGCTGGTTGCTCACACATGCAAAATGCAAGAGTTATGGAGTCATGGAAGCTTCCACTAGATTTCAATAACATGTCTGGGAGACCTCGCAGATTCCTTGAGGAGGTAGTTTGTGAAGCTGTGAGAGTGAAACTGGAGATACAGTAGAAAACCTAGAAAACTGGAGATGCCAGAAATATGGAAATAGTTGTGAGGAAATCTGAAGGGAGTGAGCAGATCCAGCTCAAGAAGAAAGCTGTGGGGGCTGCAACCTTCAAGGATGTAGGAATCTGGATGCCCAAGGTTTTCGACATTCATATCTCAGCATCCATTGCACCAGCCGTGGACAGTGAGTATAAGTTTTACTGTTTGCTCCACAGCACTTCAGCCTCATTTTCTTTTTTTCCCAATTACTTTCCGTCCCCCTATTCTCTTCTTTTAAAATAGGAGTTTTCCTATGCCACTGTATGTTAGACATATTAACTTCCTTTTCTTGATTTAAAGGAGCTCATAGCTGAGAATTTTACTTGAGATAGAGACTTTACTTCAGTTCAAGACATAGGTGATTCTTAGAGATGGGCTAAGTGCATTTTACCTGATGAAATGGACATGAGCCTTTTGATAGCCAAGGGTAGAATGTTGCCATTTTTATCTAAAACCTTTGTCCAGAGTATCATACTTTAATGGTTGGTGTCTGATGGGATGTGCATCACCATTTCCAGCTGCAGTTTTTCAATGCTTAAAATTATTTTCTTGAAAACAAACTCAATATGTTTTTCAATCATCAGTTTACAAAAAGCATCAATCCTTCTTGGGGTTTGAGTTTTCAATTAAAAATTTCAACTGAATGTATGAAAAATCATAAAACATTTTATGAAAATTTGCTGTCTTTGAGTTGCATATATTAATTACTAATGGCAACATTTTTGGTTTCTACAGTTGCCTTTCATTTACTTTGAATGATTTATTTGTAAATTGTGTATTTTTCTGTCAGAGATGAGGTTATGTAAGTATTAAATTGCTGACCATGAAGGGCCCTCTGGCTGTGTCGGGAAAGCTCCTGTTCACAGTGTTCTAAAGTCGGGATAATATTATAGCTGAGGACACTGGCTGCTGACATGCGCTATTCCAGAGAAATGAAGCTACTAACCTTAAAGACCAAATAGTTCTCTTAGCAGGAAAAGTTTACTGCCTGGAAAAGTCTTTGAACTGGATTCCTAAGGTCTTGCTTAGTTCCTGCCTTGCCTCAATGTCCTCTTCCTTTGGAAACCAAATAAATATGGGCTGTGTGGTGGAGGTGTTTGTCTTCACTCCAGAGATTCTTTATTCCTGAGAGAATTCTGTCCTTCCTGGAGCTCCCAAAACCATAACAAGAGTTTCTCTTTAATTAAGCCATTTGCTGTACACTTGATTAGGAGGTTGTGGGTCTTATCAGTGATACTTTCCTATCAGTGCCTGCCTACAGTTTTTGTGACTGACTGAAATACCTCTTAAAGCTATAGGAAATATTTTTCTCTTTTCACAAATTATCAATTTTTTCTTAATGTGTGGTTTGTTTCATAATGGGCTGATTTTCATATGGTTTTAACTAAAAACTTGTTATGGAGCAATAAAACTGAATATTCAGTCAACATATGGGTACTGCCTCTGGACTCTGAGGTACTGGGTTGATCCACCCCTGTATCATATAACATACTTCATATTAGCTACACAAAGGTTGGGTTTCATCATGACATTTTTCACACATGCATATAACAGTACTCTGATCTAAATTCAGTATTTCTCTACTTTGGACAATGTATCATTATAGAAGCTGAAACTGATCCACCAAGCTAGGGGGGATCCACTCTTGGAAGAATGGTGAGTTGCTACCATGGTAGTATGCAAGTATAGTTCACCCATCATTTCTACCTGGCTTATACACTCCTCAAATTTAAAGGAAGCTCTCGTTCTAGACTCACTGTGCTCATTACAACCACCGCTATTTTTACATGCAGTTACTGAAGGCAAATAGGCATTTATTTCAAAGGAAAACATTAAATGACTCCTTCATAGTATAAAATAAAAATCCACGGGTCTGATTTCAAAGGAAATAAGTTCATTAAAGTAGTGAAATTGTAAAGTACTGTGCATAGAAAGTTATAACAGTGGCCAGACTTGGTGGCACCTACCTGTATTTCTAGGAGACAGAGGAAGGAACATGGAGATGATACCGGTTTCAGCTAAGGTGGATTTGGTGGAAATGCAGACAACAGATAGAAAGATCTGATATATTTCTAAGACATAATATCTATGGAATAAAGTTACATGTGAGAAAAGAATTCTAAATTCTTCAAATAGCCGGACAGATGATGGAGGAAGTAACGTGATAGAAAATTAAAGAAGCAAAATATTAAAGGTCAGTTTGTAGGAGAACTTATTGTGTCGCTTTAAAAGTTTGAACCCTTTACATGTAGTTTTTAGCCAAGTGCAACTATAAAAGCTTTATTTGCTAGGCATGGGGGTACATCACTATACACTATAATCCCAGCACTCAAGAGGCTGAGGCAGGATCATTGCTGTTTCCATTTTTTTATTAGTTTGTGTTTGCAATATGCAATGATGATATTCCTTGTGGGTGGGAGTGATGTGTGTTCATAACACAGCCTAATTATCTTTTATCCCCTTGCTCTTTTCTCCTACCCTGTCCATCTCTTACTACCCTCTCTATTTGAAATGTGCAGCCCTACGTCATATTATCTATCTCTTATTTTGCCCTTCATTTGCATTTCGGTTTTCTCATATAAGATTAAGAATGCAGTATTTGCCTGGCTGACTTGTATCACCTACTAGTAAGGTCTCAACATACATCTATTTTGCTACCAATGAAACAAGCTTATCCTTCTCTATGACAGAGAAGTACTGCACTTCGTGTCAATATCACATTTTCCTTATCCATTAACCTTAAGAAACTAGCACAGCATCACTTCCAATGTTTAGTGATTATGAATTGTCATGTTATTAACATGAGAATGGATATATGACTATGGTATCATGGCTTTAACTTTTTGGAAAGGGCATTTAATTCTTTCTACAAGGGGAATAGCTGGGTAAAATGGAATTTCTAGTATTAATTTTTTAAAAATTCTCCATAGTAATTTCTATAGTAATTGTACCAGTTTGGATTCCCAGCAACAGCATAGTCCTGTTACTTTCTCCTTACAACCTTGTTAGCAAACTTTCATTATACCCAATTTTCAAAATTTAAAACCTGGTAAATGATATCCAGTTTAAATTTGGCACAGTTCAAGAGATTTTGTGATTACATTCTTTTTTTATTTTTTTCTTCTAATTTTAAAAGTAAAAGAACAAAAACACTAGCAAACATATATATAGTAGCACAAGAACAGTTTGCAAAAGTTGCTCTCTGTAGTCAGATCAGAAAACTGTGAGACCCATATGTGTGTACATACACAAACGCGATGTTCCTAGAATTGGTTTGATAACTAAGATGTTTTATTTCATTGTTTTATCATCTCTCAGAACAAAGGTCCTGGATTTTTTTAATCAGTGTTACCGAAAATACTTTAACAAAGGAAGGCACTATTACCTCGTGAGGATGCGAGCACTCTGGCGAAGCAGCAAGGGTAAAGTACAACAGTTGATCCTGCGGAGGTCTCACAGGTATATTCAAGAAACCGACACAGAGGACCTCCTATCCCCCACAGAGCACTGGATTTAATTTAAATTTATACCGTACCTGCCACTGTTGCTTTTGTTGCTATGCACTGTAATGACTAAATATCTATATTTAACAAAGTTGTTGGCACTTTAGGGGAAACATGGATGCCTTCTTTGTAATTCTTCTTATTTTTTTTCTAATTAAAAATAAATCCATCAATCCTCTGAAACATAGACCTTTCTTATTAATTAAAGCTCTATCAAGGGAAAGTAACTCTGAGTACCTAAAAGTTAATTACTTTAACTATTACTTTCCTTATACTTGGAAATAAGGGAAAGGGATTTCTGTGTATCCTTCTGGTGAATTCTGGTACTGGCAATGAGGATCTCAGATGTTATAAAGTGTGTAGTATTGTAAAACTTTGATTGTATTTCACTTGCCTAGAGTACTTTATCATATTGTGGGATCAGAACCTAATGTAATTACAGTGAAAATTATCATAATTAGTTTAGCCAACACAGAGAGCACTTGGTTTCTGTCCTTTGACATAACATATTACTTACTAGATATAATGTAATTATATAACATAATTTTTATGCTTTCATTCAGGCTATGTTAATCTATGAAAGTTAGTTGATCACTAAATAAGGAAAATTGCTACTGAAAAACATAGCTGATAAATTCTTTATTATAATATAAAGTATTATATATGCATTTTATTTTGTTTAGAAAAGATATCAAATATTTCCCCATATGCTTTCAAGTAAATAGTATTACAGGCTGGCAAGTCATTAATTAAGGTTGGACAATTTCATCCACATAATACTTTCCGTTGTTTCAACACTAATGCAGTCACCTGTATCCAATATTTCTAACTTTGCATTTCTAGATATCTTGTCAGGAGGACATTAAAAGTAGAATTTTATAAAGGTTAGTAAATTACAGATAAATATTGTTATGCAAATGTGGACTTTGTGACACAATTTAATTTTCCAACAACTCATACTGAGCTGGTAAATTAAAATGTATCTTCCATTTCCTGTGTTAACTTTCAATCAAACTGAAGGTTACTCAATTATAATTATAAGGATATGTTAGATTCTATATGTATTTGATCTTTTTCCTTTGAAGGAAACTAGGTGTCTAATGTAGTCATTTAAAGTATCTCTTTAGAGCTGTGATTTAAAGATAAAACATGTTTTTACCCTGAAAGAAATTACTATGATGTTTAAACTAAAATTCAGGAGGAAATTTGACACGTGAGGTTTTTATGAACTCATTAATTCCAGCATTTCTCTGGGTTATGTGCAGCAGCTGATCTCACTGGTTGCATTCTAATCGTCACTTTATTTTTCAGCCAGTATACATAAAAAACTAGCAATGTGTTTATTACCCACATGTTAAGTTCATACGCATTATGAATATTTGATGAAACTATCATTCCTTTCCTCCTCATGCCTAAGTTGAGCTAAAATTAATAACTTTATGGTCTTACTTCATTCTTTATTCCCACATGATCCACATGTCTTCTCTTCTGATTCAGGTCTTAGGAGGAGTAGTAATCATTTAATGCAAAGCCAGACGATTAAACACAGAAATAAACAACTCTATAAAGTAGAAAAATAAAACTATGAAACACTACAAGCCCATACCCTTAAACTTATTGTGGTCTAATGTGAAACATAAACTGGTGCTCCTCAGCGGACAGTACCATTCCTGTACACTTCTGCAGTCCAAGACACATTTAAGAAACCCTGATGGTTATAGATTCTGGGATACAGCGTTGTGTCTCTTTCAGACCTGTGAAAAGCCATTTTCTCCTTTACATCTGTACAAGACGACAAGAGACAACTTTACTTCACTGATCCACCCTTCTAGTGTCCCTGTCAAGAATTACTTATGCTCTAATGTGAATGTATTTTGTTTAAAAGACACATGTAGCGGGATCTACATCTTGAAAAATCTGCCAGTTATTATGACACAAACATATCTCAAATATCCGTGTAAATTCCAAGTCTTTTCTTAAATTGATGTTTCAGAAGTTAAAATTTTCTTCCTTTCTGTTTTAAATTCCAAATCATGAATTTGCAAGCAGAATAAGTTTTACTTGTAACTCAGTCACATCATCCTTTAATACAGTGCTTACTTTTATTGATGCATCTGTGCCATTGAACTTTGTCACCACAATACAGTATTAAGGATCAAAGAATGCACACAGACAGGATGGAGTTATCAAGTCAGATTTGCTGGTGATTCATCTCTAGAGCCAAAACAATTGCCTGTGAGAAATGACAGGAGAAAAATCTTCTGCTATTTCCCTCACATCACCTACTCCAGCACAGAGGTTGCCTTGACACTGCCTTTTTTCTTTCTTACAAGCTATTGGCCCTATTACATCTCCATTGTGAAGAATCCCTTTTCAGTGGTCTCCCCACTGAATAGTGTGTTCTCAAAAAGTATTGTACTGTTCCTGTTTGGTAATAACTCTTCCTTTCATTTTCTTTTTTACTTCTTTGCCTCTTCCCTTGGTTTACTTAATTTATGATGCATCATTTTCTATTTTACCCTTTATTGGTCAGTTCCACCTTTAAAATTTATGTAACTTCAGATCTTCCACTTCCAGCACAGCTATTTTTCCTAGTATGTAACTATGTGTTCAAAATGAACATGAAGGAAATGCAATCATAAGTGTTGAGCTGCAAACATTACACTAGGAACTTTACTTAGATATTCTTGAAGCTCTTTAAACTAACACTGTAAAATCTTTCCATGAAAGAGAATAATTTTCCTCAAAATGTCTAATTCTTGAAGGATGGCGGTGACCTTTATCTAGTTGTATTTTATCCTAGACTCCAGATATTACTGTTAAACAAGCTTCAGATACCTGTAGTGTGATCCTTATGTAACTGAAGAGACACAGTGTTCTGTTTTCCTATCTCTAGTCCTGTGAATACAGGTATCTCTTTTACATTCTAGCTGTGCAACCAGCTGTTTATGCACAGTTCTGTAGTCACCTCATAGGAATACTTGCAGTTGGATGTAACAGGCCTTTCACAGTTCTCCAATGGGTATACCAGTCATGTGTGTACAAAGACTACTTCAACCTTTGTCACACCTCATCTTAAAGCACATCATAGCTGCTTCAGTTCCAATTTTGATGTATTACTCTTGAACAGAGTGTAGGGAAATTCTACTAAAGAAATATCTAAGCAGAAACACTAGGTAATCTTGCAAGAGTACAATTCCCTAAATCCAGTTTGTGGGGCTAAACATATATTCATATGAAGAGCTGTGCAATAGTCTGCACTACTGTATGATTCCTCCAGGATTTTAAATTAGTAATAAATATTACACAAGAGTAATTAATAAAGAAGGGGAAAGACACAGGCACACAATGAAAATGCTGTTCATTCCTTGCATCTGGATCTACAACTGTAAGAGTAACTGCTAAGTTCATCAAAGGTTCATTTGATGTGAAAGCATTTCAAGCCTTAGGTCTAAAGAATATCATAGTTATATTAAAATCATTTGTTGAACTATTTCTTTGATTAAACAGTTTGCTCATCAGTTTCATTTTTTCTGTGACATTAGACCAGCACATAATTATTTAAAAATAAATGATTTGATGAAAAAATAGCTGAGTAAATTGAAAATGAGAGGCTCATTTTTAGAATTATTTCATTTGTTTAGCTTATCTGTTTCCAGCTAAACTAGTTTGCAACAATACTTTCCCCATTTCTTAGTTCTTTAATGTTTTGAATAGTTTTGTAATTAGCCTAACATGCACTTTCTGCTTATTATATAACATTGATACCTAAGTATTTCTTTGATGGTGGAGTTGCTCATGTAATGCTGTTGGCTATTAATCCCTCAAAATTATGGCTAATTAGTATTAAGAAGTGCTGCAAGTATAAAATGCATACTATGTTTTTAATATTTTATAGAAGGCAAAATACTTTATTAATAATTCATATTATTACATGTGAAAATAATATGAGTGCTATGAAGTTAAATTTAAACTAATTTTATTTATACTTACTCAGGTGGTTATTATTTAATTAAAAATCACATATGTAGACCTTATATTTCCATTGAAAAGAACTGCTGTGAAATTGTCAAAAAATCAAAATTAAACCTATTACCTCTTCAAACAATATTAAGAAGCTCATGGGATTATAGTGAGGCAAAACAGGTATGTAAGAAATATGGAGCTACATTTCTTTCATACAAAATTTAAAAGGTAATAATAATAAATATGAGTGAGACAGATGTGCGCATTTAAAATTCAATACCCGGACCAGGGAGGTAGCTCAGCAGCACTGTGCCTGCCTGGCAAGCACAAGGTCCTCAGCATGATTCCTAGTACCAAAACAAATAAGAAACTTAATACCATTGATTTTCAAAATTAATATTTACAAAAATTAGTCTATATGTATTTTTAAAATAAAATTAATATTGCTATCATTCATCACCTTAACCCCAAAGTTTGTTTACCTAAAATGATTTTTAGGCCTCTAAATAAAATTTATAGCTAGAATTTAGTGACAGAACGTTTTTGCAGTTTTGCATGTATCAGTTGTTTCAAATCTTATTAATCCCACACAGCAAAAATAAAACTGAGGCTGGAAATTCCCTGGACTCTCGCTAGTCATCACAATCTATTGTACTGGATGTGATTTTAGGCAAAGATTTAACTTAGTGAAAGATGGGAAATTTCTTTCTTACCTGTCTCATGCCTTCTTTGTTTCTTTTCTTTTGTATTGAGCTTAGAACTATATAATGATCATATTCATCATAAGGAATTTGAACCTGTATGTGACATATCTGCAAAAGTTTCTTTCGAATTTCTCATCATCTCACAGCCAGAATCCATATAGCATCCAAATGCAGTCCAAAATTAATAGTATCTTATTTTATAGTTTTTATTCAAATACCACATTAAATTAAATCACTGGACTATGGAAAAATTGTTGCACAATGTTTCAGGTGCAGGTCAGAATAAATGAAAATAGTTTGCCATTTGGAGACAATTTGATTACGGAAGATGTATTCTTTTAATTTCATTTTTTTAAAGAAAAAAATAACAAAATAACAACAGTAAAGACAAAAGAAAAACAATATAAAAACAATAAAAATTGTGCCAGATTTCAATACAAGATGATAGGAATTACCCATGGGTTTTATATTACATATGGTTATATTCAGCAAAGCTGCTCAAGTTGCCAGAGGTAAGAATACAAGATTGATCAAACAATTAAAGACAAGAACAAGTGACAAAAAAGAAACCATTAGAAATGAAACAGATCTTCTTTAAGCAAGATGGTAGGTTTTCAGGAATGGTTGTTACACTGCATTTTATTGTCTTCAAATAAGTTGTCCCAATTACCAGTTATAAGCATGCAAAATTGGTCAAGAGAAAGAAAATTAAGCCTTAACTGTCTCTTTCAATGAAATAATAGGCATTAGCAATACATTGATTTCAGCTATCCTTGTAGAAACACACGTACACACACATGTACACACACACACACACACATGACTGTTATATTACATATTGTTATCTTCAAATTAGTTACTGAGATAATCTGATATAGGATTGTAATATTGATCAAACCATTAAGTATTAAGAGTTCCTTTCAATAATGCAATAGAAATTAGCACTACAATTATCTTAGCTCTATTGTGTGTATGAATGTACCTATTTTTCCCCTTCTTTCTTTTTTTCTCTTTTCCCCCATCCCAGTTGTCATTTACTATTTGAGCAGTTTCTTTCCCTTTCACTATATCTATTATACTTTTAAGATTTTATTAATTCTTCCAGGTTCTTATACTAAGGAGGCAATACGATGTCTACAGATGTGAGTCTGATTTGTTTCGCTTTTGAGTATGGTCTCTAGTGGCATTGATTTACTTATAAAACCCTCTAGCTTGTCTTTCTTCATAGCCGTGTAATGCTGCATTGTATAAAAATACCACTTCTTTTTCTTTCCATTCATCAGTGTATGGACATTTGGGTTGTTTTCAAGATTTAGCTTTTACAAATTGTGCTGCTATAAACATGGGTGCGCATATCTCCCAGTGGTATGATGTTTTCATTTCTTCTGGAGAAATACCCAGGAGAAGAAGAGTTGGCTTGAATTGCAGCTCTAATCCTCGTTTGCTGAGGAATCTCCACACTGATTTTCACAGTGGTTGCATCAGTCCACGCTCTCACCAACAGTGGAGAATGGTTCCTTTTTTGCCACAGCCTCTTCAGCAATTATTATGAGTTGATTTCTTGATGATAACCATTCTTTTTGGGGAGAGATGGAATATCAGTGTTGTTTTAATTTGCATTTCTCGAATGACTAATGATGGTGAATATTTTTTCACGTACTTATTTACTATTTGTACTTATCAGAGACGTGTGTATTCATCTCAGATATCCATTTTAATGTTGAGTCTTTTAATTTTGGGGTCCTGATATTTTTAAATTCTTTGTATATTTTAAACAGAAGTCCTTTGTCTGAGGGAAAGTTGGCTAAAATTTTTTCCCAATTTATGAGTTTTCTTTTCACACAGCCAGTGATTATTTTTGGTATCTAAAAACTTTTCAATCAGATGAGATCCCAGTTGCTGATTCATTGAAGTGTTTCTTGTGCAGTTTGGTTTTTATTCATGAACTCTTTGCTTACCCCTATATATTCAAGACGTCCACCTACTTTCTCTTCCAGTAGATCTAGTGTTTCTGTTTTAATATTTAGATCTTTAAGCCATTTTTTACTTTATTTTGGTGCATGATGGTAAGCATGGGTCTAATTTTAGTCTTCGGCATATGGAAAGCCAGTTTTTTCAGCACCATTTATTAAAGAGGCTATCTTTCTTCCTGTGAGTACATCTGAATCCTTTGTCAAAGCTAAGGGCGTTGTGCGTGTTTGTGGTTGTGGCCACATCTCCCAATATGTTCCATTGATCTTCAGGTCTGCTTTTTGGTGATCTGCTGATTTTGTCACAGTAGCTTTGTAGTATAATTTCAAGTCAGGGATTGTAATACCTGCTACCTTGCCTTTGTTGTCCCAGATTTCTTTTGCTATTCTGGGTCTCTTCTGGTTCCGGAGGAACTTTAGGAATAGTTTCTCTAGATTTGTGAGGTATACCAATGATATTTGCATTACACTTGCATTGAGTCTATGCAACAATTTTGGGAGTATGACCATTTTCACAATGTTGGTTCTTCCTATCCATGAGCAAGTAATATCACTCTATTTTTAAAAAATACTCTGATCTCTTTTTACAGAGTACTGAATTTTCAGTGTGTAGATATTTTACTTCTTTTGTCAGTTATTTATTTCTAAGCATTTCAACTTTTTGTATGCTACTGTGAAAGGTATGGTTTCCCTAATTTCTCTCTCAGTGTGTTTGTTGTTGGTGTATAGGAATTCTATTGATTTTTGAGAGGTGACTTTGTGTACAGCTATGCTACCGAATTTGTTTATTAATTCTCAGAGTCTCTTGGTGTTTTGGGGGTCTTGTGTGTAGAGTGTCATGTGATTTCTGAATAAGGATAATTTCACTTCTTCCTTATATATCCTTATTCCTTCTATTTCTGTGTCTTGCCTAATTGCTCTGGCTAATGTTTCCAGAACTATGTTGAGAATGAATTGTGACAGTGGACATCCTTGTCTTGTTCCTGATTTTAAAGTGAAAGATTTCAGTTTTTGTCCATTTAGCTTTATGTTGGCTGCTAGTTTCTCATATATAGCTATTACCAAATTGAGATTAAAGATTATCTATTACAATTTTCTGAAGGGTTTTTATCATGAATAAGTGTTGGACTTTATCAAAAGATTTTTCTGCATCTCTTGAGATGATTATGTGTTTGTTATTTTTGGCTCTGTTGATATGCTATGTTACAGTTACTGATTTGCATATATTGAAGCATCCCGGCTTTCCTGCGATGAATCCCACTTGGTCATGGTGTATTTTCTCGTTGATGAATTGCTGCATTCTATTAACTAATATTTTATTGAGAATTTTTGTATCTAGGTTCATTAGGGAGATTGGCCTGTAGTTCTGTTTTTTCTGTTGGGTCTTTCTCTGGTTTGGGTATCAGGATAATATTTGCCTCCAGGAATGAGTTAGGGAGAATGGTTTACCTTTCTATTTCATTAAACCATTTGAGAAGAATTGGTCTAAATCTTCTCTAAAACTCTTTAGAATTCAGCAGTGAATCCAGCAGCACCTAGGCTATTCTTTGTTTGTAATTTTTTATTATATTTTCAATTACATTGTATGATACAGTCATCCCTCACTGTACGATGGTTCATGTATTGTGGTTTCCTGAATCACAGGTATATATATATATATATATATATATATATATATATATATATATATATTACTGTATCATGGAGTTTTACTATATTGCAGGATATTGTGGTATATAGATATTTATATAACATTTATAATTTTATTTATTTTTGTCTAAAAAAATTAAAATTATAAATAAATATAAAATGTTAATTCAAACACACTAAAAGAACATTAATTGAAATAAAATACAGTGTGTCAGTACCACTTGTGCAAGTTTGCCAGTGTGAGATTGTACATAGCACACTTTTGGCTGATGGAATGGAAGGCGAAAACCACAGTACTCTCTGTATCCTGGATGCTGACGGTCCAGTGACTGTGGCTTCAGTCTGTTTGCCCTCCTGCACCATGTCCATACATTCAGTGTCTCTCCTTGTCCACTTTACACTGAGTACCCAAGCAGAGTTTTATATGTTGTTAAAATTACATAGGTTTAAGAGTGTAGAAAGTGTATAAGAGCATATGTAGTGTTAATAAGAGTGTGAGAAAGGTTCATAAGAGAGTAGGAAAGGTCTATAGGAGTGTGGGAAGGGTTTATAAAGCCTTAAAATTTATATAAATAATAAATATAACAGTGCTACTTTGTGATTTTTCACACATCACGGGGGGAGGTGAGAATGTAACTCCCATGATAGGCGAGGGATCACTGTGTTGTGTTCTTCAGAAATTTTATATCTTCTCGATTCAGTCTTCACAATTCATATGCATCTAGCAACTTGTCCATGTCTTCTGTATTTTCCATCCTATGAGAGTAAAGTTTTTCAAATTAGGTATTGATGATCTTCTGAATTTCTAAAGGATCTATAGTGACTTAACCCTCTTCATCTGTTATTGTAGGAATTTGTGGTTTTTCTTTTCTTTTTATTTGATAAATTTGGCTAGGGTTTTATCAATTTTATTTATGTTTTCAAAGAACCAACTCTTTGATTCATTAATTCTTTGTATTATTTTCTTAGTCTCACTTGCATTAATTTCTACCCTTATCTTTATAATTTCCACCCTTCTTTGACTTTGGGTTTGTCCTGCTCCTCTTTTTCTAAAAGCTCTAGGCGCAGGTTAAGTTTGTTTATTGGTGTGTGTTCTGTTTTCCTGATGTGGGAATCTACTGCAAAAGATGTTCCTCTGAGTACTACTTTCATTGCATCCCGTAGGTTAGAGTAGTTTGTATCTGCATTTTTGTTTGATTGTAAATATTGTTTAATTTCTTCTTCGACTCATTGGTTGTTCAGGAAGATGTTAATGAATTTCCATATGTTTATAGATTTTTGCCATTTCCTTTCCTATTGATTTCCAAATTCACTGCACTATTGTCCCATAACGTGCATAGGATAATTTCAGTTCTTTTGCATTTACTTAAGCATGTTCTATGTGATAGTATATGGTCCAATTTAGAGAATTTTCTATGTGTAGCTGAGAAGAATGTGTTGGGTTCTAATGCTGGTGGGTGGCATAATCTGTCAAAGTCTACTAAGTCCATTTGTATTCATGTTCATTTTAGTTCTGTTATTTCTTTGTTGATTTTTTTGTCTAGTTTATCTACCTTTTTGTGACAATGGGGTGTTGATACCTCCCATTACAATTGTGTCATTACTCATTTGATTTTTCATGTCTGTTAAAATTTTCCTTATATAGTTGAGTGCTCCTACATTTGGTGAATATACATTTAGGATTGTTATCTCTTCTTCTTGCAGTTTTCCCCTAACAAGAATGGTGTTATCTTCTCTATCTCTTTTGATCAATATTAGCTTGAAGTTCACCTTGTCTGAATGCAGAGTAGCTGCTCCTGAATTTTCCTGAATTACTGTCACATGAAGAACTGTTTTCCATCTTTGACTTTCAGTCTATGAATTTCCTTTTGAGTTAAATGCATTTCCTGTATTAGCATAGTGTTGAATCTATTTCTTGACCCACTTTGTTTCTTTAGACTGGTGAATTGAGGCCATTTACATTAAAGGTTATTATTGATACATGTTGGCTGATCTACGTTATGTTATTTTCCTTCTGTTAGTTCTGTACTTTTCCCCCTCTGTTTAATTATTTACCTTGCTTGGTTGTTCTTTTCTATTGTTGCTCTTAAAACTGTGGTCCTTCTATCTCTGCAGAACACCTTCCAGTGCTCTTTGCAGGGTCGGATTCATGATCATGAATATCTTCAGTTGATAATTGCAATGGAGCATCATATTTCTCCATCAATTTTGAACGCTAGTTTTGCAGGGGAAAAGGTTTTTAGCCACGTATCCCTCAGAAAATGGATGTACATACAGAACATACAAAGAATTTTTTTAAAAAGACCTCCCAAATTCAAAGGCCCAATCCAAAAATGGGAGATAATCTTAATTCAGAAGGCATTAAACAGATCTATTTGGTGAGGCTTGGCCAGCAAATAGAGACTTTTACATTTTCTATGAAAATTTGATTTATATATCCCTGAGGTATAAAATATATTTTGTAACAGTTTATTTTATAATTTTGCACATGTAATTCACCTTGATTACAAAAATATAAACAGGTTTCTTCACTAGATTTTTATTATCTTTGAATAGCAACAGGAATGTATTACTTTTAGCTCTGATGTTATTATTTGATATTTTAAGTCGCCCTGAAGGTTCACTGAGGAAAAATTCAGCTCTTAAAGATGATTTTTAACATACATCAAAACAGATTTAATTGACATTTTGACATGCATTCCACATTTCCTTGTGAATAAGGATGGTTTGAATACTTTGTTTACAAAGACCTTATTTATAATGTGCAGAAAATTAAAATTTGTCAATTTTTATAATCAGATATTACTTTTAAAATGTGTAAGAAAGTACAAGTTTTATTATAGATATGTATTTTAAGGAATTAGTATGTTAATATAAAATGTAAAGGAAAAAATCTGAACAGGTTTTTAGAAGGAATAATCATATTTTCAATTAAGATATTATAATTTTTAGGTTTAAAAACACTATTTCCAAACTTCTTTTCATTCTTTATTTAAATTTCTTTAACATTCTCACCAGTTGTGGTTTAAGTTAAATGTTGTTTCATGTGTCATTTTTGCTCATAATGCATACTACCTGTTTGATTATTTATCTTGGTATTCTTCCTGGTATTTTTCTTCCTTGAGTTGTCCCACATTTGGGATATATTTATCTGATTGCAGTTCTGTGTTTCAGTGCTTGTCATAAAATTATGTCCTCTCCTGTGATGGAAAATCAAGTAAAGCTGTAACTCTAGTCTGTGACTACTAGAGACTGACAACAAAATAAAAACTGCTTTTTTTAAAAAGTTCAGCCAAAAGCTCCATTCTATGTGTTCAAACTTTCCTGTCCCAAACTCTATTTCCCCTGCGGTCCTGGGTTTTTCACTGTGGAAGATCTTGTTCTTGCTCGGCTGTGCATATCATCCCACAGGAAGCAGCATGCTCTTACTGTGTTCGTTTTCTTGAATACAGAAGAAGGACTCGGGCTAAGGATCAAAAATCTTTAAATTTCCAAATATTCCCATGAAGACTGATTCTATAGCACAGTGCACAGTTTTTAACGCCTTATTGAAGAGAGGATCTTATTTCCTTCCATCAGTGTTTAAGCAGTTAGATGCCTGAGATGTCCGTTACAGGACCTATGCACAGCAAAGCCCCGAGCGTGCACTAGCTGTGAGCTCCCTCAGCTTTTCCCTTAGCGTGTCATTTCCTAATTTATTTGTAGGCTACCTTATGTGTTGTGTTGCTTCCTTATTATGGGACGTCTGTCTCTTCCTTTGTTTTTGTGTTTAGCTCTCTCCTCTCTCTCTCCCTCTTTCTTTTCTTTATGATTTGCCAAAGATGTGATCAATATTTGTAGCTACGGAACCATCTTTGGCTTTGTGTTAGCTGGGTAAGTTTCCATGACCCGCTAAGAAAAAGGAAGAAAATTGTTTTTCAAATGGAAAGTAACTAATGAATGTCTCAGTGTTTTTAGGGCCATAACCCAAAGGGACCTCACACGTCACCGCATTTGCTTTCTGCCAAAAGTCGATTGTACATATCTCTTTTGTAGATGCTTGTCATATCACCTGAGCTGCTGAGTCTTGATGGTCTGAAAAGATGATGAGAGTACAACTGGGAATTCCATGTGTAATTTCATACCACATGCTACCTCACGCAGCTCTTTCACTGGTTCTGAGCAATAGCCAGTCCCGGTGATAAATGTAACAGTGAGTGCATTGTGTTTCACTAAATTCTGCTAGACTCTCTAATGAAGTTTTGAACCTGAGGCTGCTTTTGTAGAAACTCTTGGACTTACTGTTGGTGTGAGAAATCTTGGGCACATTAGGTTATCGGGAGAAATATAGTGTTAGTCTCAAAGTCTGGGCAATTCCAAGTAATGACCCACCTATCAAAATCAATTTTGCCTGACCAGCCAGTATTGTACTATATTATTCACAGAGATTGTACAATGGAGTAAAAAGGCAATTCCTTAGGAATGGAAGTGGATACTGGCATGCAAATTTCCTTCAATAGCTACATCATGTGCACCAAATAAAATGTGTTTTATAAGGCTGCAGGGTCCTGTTAAATAAATAGATCTGTTAAGCTAATAAAACATTGGCACAATAAAATGATCTATTTAACAGGTTTCTGGTGTGTTTGCTAAATTGCCTTGACAAATTTGCAATCAAAGGGTCTGGAGTTTTCTGAAACTTAATGATTTGAATCATCATAAGGGATATTTAAATTTTAATGTTCTTATTAAATACAGACTCTGCAAATGTGACTTTTTATAGGGACTTTTGTTTTGCTTGGAGGTAAAAGTTTGACTACAGACTTTGCCTGTGTAGATTACATTGAAACACTAAGAGGTCATTATTTTAATACCATACTGATTAGCTTGAGAATTTTGATATTTTGGTAAGAAACTTTTTATTGCACTGAATATTTTGATCTTACAGACTTTAAAATATTATTTTCTCATTTTAATGTGGTTGTAAAATTGCAGCTATTTATTATGTATATTTGTGATGTAAACTTAAATTATGTTAATTTTGAAGTAACGCATCTTCATAATCCAAAGCTTTCAAGTGACTTCTACCAAGAATTCCACATAGAAGTAAAATGCAATTTTGTACATTGTGTATCCCTTTTCCAAAAACCGTTGTACTTTGAAGTACTATTTTTATCAAATAATTGAGTCAGCATTTCTTTAAAACTGAAAAATGATATTTGTTTACTTGCTCTAGTAGGAAAATATTCAAAGATGACATTAATTGTTTGGTAATATTCTAAGTCATGATCAATTATGTATGTCAATTAATTAACATTCATCTGTGAACAGGAACCTTCCCACATTATCCCATTGGTGTGCCTGCTCATTTTCATGAGGTTTGCAAAACATTACAAAAATGTGAGAAATTGTGCAATGCATTTAGTTCACTTCATGATGAAGATTGGCACTGAAGTGCTAGGTTTATACTCAAGCATGTGATTTCTGTTCGAATGTAAATCTTCCTCTTATATGCTTTGTTTAGCAGAGTTGAACAATATTAAATCACAGATAACTTTGGTTTCTTTTTCATTAGTCTTCATCAACAGTAGTGGCTTATTTTTAAGTTTCCTCCTATGGAAATAGGAGGAAAATTTGTTGGCTCTTAGGAATTTCTGGTCATATTAAACTGTGTGAAAATCAATTTCAATACTCACACTCATGTGACAAGAAATGAAAAAAAAGAGAAAGCTTTCCACTGGGAAGATGAAGAACTCTTCATAAAAGAAAAGGAGACAAATGATGTCAGCATTCTTTTGTCACAGGAAAGTGGATGAACAATTATTCAAACTAAAGCACGGGAGAGGCTCTGTGTTATTTTCTCTGACCCCAAGGACACCCGACAAGGATGCATTGCCTGAATTAGAACTCCAATTTAAAGAACGATGGGAGTGGCAAACCACGATGAGAGTTCTGTTGAAGTTTGTAACGAAGCAACCAGTGCTTGGTGGATGAATACAGCTGTACCAGAAAGCAGTGAGTCAAATAACCATAAGGGGATCCATGGATCCATGGTAACACTTGCTAATACAAAACAGAGAGACTCAAGTGTTGATTTGCCTATGGCGTTAGCCTGCCTCATGCAGTCTTCTCTCTTGTACCATATGCATCAAAGTTCAGGATAATTTAGGACAATAGCAGCTTCAGCCCAGTGTCACAGAAACTCCGCTATGTCGTGGCACTTTCCTTGAAACTGAATAAATTACATATCAGATGAAGTCTATTTTTTCCCCTTTCGCTCTCAATTTGAATGCCAAACTAGTGCTGCTAGATAGATGAGTCAAGTGGATTTTGTAATTGCTAATTAATGCACAATGGAAAGGTTTAAGATAAAGCATGAGAGAAAAGGTCTACAATATGAAACATATTTTGTGAACTACAAGAGGATACAGCGGTTTAAAATATGTATAATAAAACACAGCAAAGACAGATAAGACAGCATAGAGCTGGGGACTAAACCTGGAAAGATGGTAAACATTTTATACGGAGAAGTTAGACCTCGGGCATCATTTCATATAGCAAAGCCACCACTTCTGCACCAGCTTCACGCTAGAGACCACTGTCCTAAAGGAACAGAACTCCTGAGCACTGGCACATACAAAACTTGGGAAGCACAGAAGCCAAAGACAAGTCAAAGGCTTTTTGTTGGCAAGGAAAAGCTTGCAACCTACTTTTTCCATTTGCTCCCAAGGTTCATCCAGCCAGAATTTATACACCTCATACCTAGAAGCAAATTAGAAGATTCATTAATTTTAAAAATTGGCCTTAAGCAATAATATAGATGGTATTCTGGCATTTGAGAGTATATAGAAGAAGCACCTTTGACTCAGAACACCATGGATTGAAGTTCACTCCGTGATGTTTCCGTTTTGCCCGTAATTAGAGACTTTACTGTCAGCTCAGTCCACGAGTGAACAACCTAGGTTCCCACGATGGATAGTTAAGAATTAAAGCAGAAACTGAAGCCACATACAAATAGATGAAAAATTAGATAAGTGTCAAGATAATTCAGAGAACAGAAAAATTGTATTATTCACTAAAACAGAATAAGTCAGGGAAGATGCTGCACTGACAAAAACCAAAACAAGATAATCTAAAAGAAAAATAAGGAAGAAAAGCTATGAAACCTCTGTCACTAAAAATAAGGGAATAAAAACATAGTGTTTCAAACTGGCTAGAACTACAACACAGGTGTTCCTTGGTTTATGAACTAGCTTTGTTTTACAATTCTGGTAAAGATGGCCTCAGTCATGTTGGTGACCCAATACAGGGTTTGTCAACAAAATGAAATTTTGCCAAACACTTCAGTTTTTGAACCAAACACATGCATAAACGAACTAAAATACCACTGTATATTGAAAGATAGAAAATACAATGTAATATACTAATTAAATTATGATATATTAACTCAATTTTATCTAATCACATATCACATTATATTGATACATATCTAAATATATTAAACATTTAATATTATCTATTCATAAAATAACAAATCTATGTTTTCATAGTAAAAGTATTTTGTTCTTTTAAAATATATGTATGAGTCTGGGTGTGGTGGCATATGCCTGTAATCCCAGCACTTGAGAGGCTGAGGCAGGAGGATCATTGCAAGTTTGAGACCACCCTGGGCTACAAAATGAGCTCCAGGCCAGCCTGAAATGCATAGCGAGACCCTTGTCTCAAAAAAAAAAAAAAAAAATATATATATATATATATATATATGAAAGAAGATGTATGTGTTAAAATATAAAATGGTAGATAAAAGAAAGAAAAATTTAAATACTAAGTAACTAATTTAGGAAGCACAACATTAGACTACCAAAAGAGGAGGAGAAGTGAACACAGCCAAGAGAAATCAGCATGTAGAACATCTGCTTTTCCCCTGAGTAGGCTGATGAAACAGGTAACCAGGAAAATCTGTTTCAATCCCACCACTGCTCTGTCAAATATACATATTACAAAGTGTGTCTTTGCCAAATCATGGACCACTAGAGAAAGAACCAAAGAATAATTTCTCCCGTGGAGGATAAACCAAAGATCTCAGCCAAAAAACGCTAAAAACCAGAAGAGAACACAACATAGCAAGCAAAATTCTGATGACCTTAAAAGTCTACAGCTAAGAGTTTAAACACAACAGACTAATGAATTATGAAGCCTAAGGGAAATGATCTGCAGCCTAGAAATCCATCTAAAGCCACATTATTAATGAAAGATTGGGCAATGAAAACTATTTATGATACTTAAGTAGTAAAATACTGATCTCTCCCGTATTGTTGCTTATGAAGTTACTAGAGCATCTGTGTCATCAAACACAGGGAGCAAATCAAAGGGAGGATGGCCGGATCGGGAAGGCAAGCAGATACTGCAGAAGAGGAGAGGGAAGTTTGCAGACATCCAGAGCAGTCACTGTTGCAACTTGGGGCAAGAAGAAACCAGCATGCTTTTCCAGGGAAAAGGGACAGAAAGGATCACTTTTCAGATGCAGCTGAACATGTTCACACATCGCAGGAAGGTATGAAGAACTATACATGATATTTATAGAAACTTCAGCTGTTGAGTAACATAAGCAATTATTAACCTTAGGAACAAAAGATATAAGAGAATAAATATGTTTCCACTCATTAGCACATCATTCATACATGCAAGCTCTTTTGAAGAGGAGAAGCAGAGAAATACATTTCCTAGAGTCTCCTTTCCCACGTAAGGGAAGGTAGAGGTCTCATTATTAGGAAGTCATTGATGTCTGTCAGCTTCCCAATGAAACATGAGCTAATCGTCCATTGTGGTATTTTAGGGTGAGGGATCAAACAGGAACTTTCTAGACGTGCTTGGGAAACCCAAAGGTGTGTGGGAAAGGCCCTGACAACTGTTTGTTTTCATTTTGTGAGCCTGACATGCTGCCTACAGTGCTGAGAAGGCAGGTCATTTTCATTTTAGATGAGACATTTGCAAGCCACTGATCAACTTGTGGATCTACAGGCCAAACATGTAACTGTGTAATCTCAAATATTCATTCATTCATGTGGCATATATGTAGTATATAAGTGTGAATGTAAATGTGAGGAAGCTGTTTAAAATCCTCACCTGAGAGAGAAAGACGCCATCATGGAGCTCTGCCTTTGCTTTAGCACATATTGAAGAATTGTTTTATTTGTTATACCATTCATCTGTCACTACTAATATGTCTTTAAAAGAATAGCTGAACTTTGGTGTGGATGAGATGTTGCGGCAGGAGCTGAAGTGTTTACAGTAGAAGGGAGAATAATATCAGGGACCCAAGATAATTGTTTCAGGGTTATCTGATACTCTCAGATAGAAACATAATATGTGTAATATTGAGCTTTCACTAAAAGTTGTGCTTGTTCTTTGAAAGAAGTACACAATTGTTAGCATACTAAAGCCTATGAAGGTCAAGTCTGAAATAATATTATGTAAGCATTTTGCATTTTTGAGAGCACAATATTTATACTGCATGATTTTTAAAACATGAAATATTTATTTTATTACAAGAAGATTTATATTAATTCTTCTCCTAGTAGAGGTGTTAATAGCACTTTTGTTTGGCACTGAAATCAATAGGCAAATTCAACTCCAGTTTCCAGAAATTAAAAAAGAGAGACAAAGAGTCTCAGCAACATATGACTGAAGCCTCTGCTGTATGAATAGGTGGAGACAGGCCCGTAGAACTTAGGAGGTTATTTGCATGCAGTTTACATTGTAATTCTTAGCAATACATTTGACTCTTTGCACTCTCTGATGCTAGTAAATTTTATTCCTGCTGACAGCAAAAGTAATTGCTTTGAACATTGTAACAGGAACTGTTGGAAAAGTTTAACAAGGTTTTCTTCCCCCACTTCTGCAGTGTCTGCATTTCTTTTTACATAAATAAATGGGAAAAGTCAGAAGCAGCCTTAGTTCAAAACTGAGATATTTGTAAAAACACTATTACTTCTTTATGTGGGAGTAAATTCCTTCATTATTTCCTATTATTTTGCATTATGGAAATTCCTAGCAAGTTTTATGAAAAGCAGATAGGTAACTCTTTATGCATGAATGTCTGTCAGTTTGAAAGTCTGTTCTGGGGGATGCAACTTATGTAAAGTTACACAATTAAAAAAAAACCCCACAAACAACAAACCAATATTTTAGTGCTGAGAGTCTTAGTCTTTGTCTGCTTTTTAATATTTGCGTTCCTCATGTCATTACAATTTTGCTACTTGCCTTTCACGTGTAGCATTAGCCATATTTTGATCTCTAAATTTAATCTTCATTTTATTCAGATGAATTTTGTGAACAGAGTGCCATTAATATGAGACATGACATTTAGCCATTTCATCTACATCCTTTAATTTTCTTTCTTTCCTTTCTTTTCCTTCTCCCCTGCCTTTTTGAGTTCCACTTCCTTCATTTCTCTCTCTTTTCCCTTTCTCTCTCTTTCTTCTCCTTCCTTCCTTCCTTCCTTCCTTGCTTCCTTCCTTCCTTCCTTCCTTGCTTCCTTCCTTCCTTCCTCTCTCCAGTATTAAGGTTCTCTGAGATCCTGCAGGATGTACTTCTTGATTTTTCTTCACATAGAATTAGATCCTCTTCTAAGGTCTTCCACCTCCTTTCACCTTGAACACTTGTATGCTGTTGGGAACCAAATGCTATTAATGAAGTCTAGGAGACAAGGAGTTTGTCCTTGTCTTGCCCTTTTGGATCAGATTGGAACAACCCACTCTTTTCTGTCACAGCTGGAGCCCTAAGGCTAAGAGGAAACTGTGATTTCCTCCCCAGCCACCCCTCCTCCTTGTCCTTGCAACAATGTTTTAATCTTCTTAGCCCATCACGGCTGCTGTTACTGTTCCCAGAAACACCCACTGCCCTTCACCCGTTGTCCCTGACTCAGGTGTAAAGAAGGAATACTAACGCTGCAGCAAAAGTCAGCTCGATAAACACTCAGGAGAGACCAACATGGGACCAAATGAGGCTTTATTACTAGTGGATGACAAACTGTCAAGAAGTCAGAGATTGTTGGCAGTGAGAGACCTTTGCACTAGGTTTATACAGTGTTTAGGTTTCTGTAGTAACCACAGTACCTAATTTGACGGAATTTTACAAGAATGCTGCATATTTGTCCCAAGGTTTACATTTCCCAGAAGTGACTGGCCATGCAGACATGCAGTTTAACATTCAGCTTGCCCCTAAATTTGTTCTGTTTGTACCTCGGTTTTATGGCTTTGTTATTCCTCAGTGAGTTTATGGTTAGCTAAGAGGGGAGGAGGCGGGGAGTGAGTTTATCTAAATTTTAAATGTCTTCTAAAATGGAATTCTAAAGAGAAAATGGAGGGTCTCTTGGTCTAGCACTACGAATCAGAGTGCCTGATGGTCTTTTTTACCTAGAAAGTAACTGGCCCTCCCAGATCCCTGGTACGCTTTCTATTTCATTCCTTCCCTGCCTTGTACCCTAACCTGGGCAGGAGATTGGAACCAACTGCAGGAGGCTCCTATGGTTTGCACTGTAAACCATAACTTTCTCCTTGCTTCGATAAAAATCTGTCAAATATTGAAAGCAAAACCATGTTTTATCCAATATCTTGAAAAGTGTCACAACATCATAGACACTGATGTCTACTGAAATATAAATTTGTAGGTGGTAAAATTCTCTACAGATTTCCTAAAGGCATATGGATAATAGAGAAGGCCTCACATGTTTTGAGTGTCTTTCTGAGTTTGTTTTGTTGGCAAATGGATCCTAAAAGAAAACATGAAAAGTGGAAAATGTGAAGTTGATTGGAACTAAACCTTCTATAGTCCTTCTCGTTTGGTGCATTTCACTTGAATTTGAACTCATTCCAGCACTTTTGTATACACTAGGTTTTAGTAAGAGACAGGATTTTTCTTCCTTGCTATCTTTCCCTCGCGGGAAGCTGACAATTCTATATAAACATGTTCGTTAATATAAATCCTGTAACATCAAACAGCAAACATAGTAGCTTTACTTTTTGGTTTTATAACTCTATTGCTTTTACTTTTTTAACTGGCTCCTGAGAATTGAAGCCATGGCCTTATAATGACCTATACTGCCCAACCTTTATTTTTATTTTTATGTTTTGTTTTTACACAGGGTCTCACTACATTTCCTACATAGGTTTAAATTTGTCATTCTCCTGACTCAGCCTCCCAGGGTGCAGAGCGTATAAGTATCACAGTCAACTGAAATCTGTTACTCTCAGTGACTGCAATGCTCTCTCCCTGAACACTGAAGTCTAGTTATCCATTAAGTGAACTACTTCTTTCATTATTTGAGGGTAAAAATATATAAATATCCATTAATTAAATTTATCATAAAAATTCATCATATATACCCAACATAACCTTCTATTTCAAATAGCAATTTCTAGTGAATTAATAAAATGGGATAAATTATCAATATATACTAGCATAGTATGTAGTTTTGCATTCTCAACCCTTTATATATATGGATAAAATAAATTACATTTTGGAAAAATCATACAGTGTCCTTATATGAAACCTTTTTTTTGCTACTTAAGGCATTGGATCAAGAGACAACCTACAAAGTTAATTCACTGCTGTGCCAATATTTTCTCAGGCACAGCATAAAGACAGGAACTCTGTTCTCTTCCCTCTCTCTGGGGTTTTTGAATGAAAATTAAATATGACAAGGAAGCAGGTACAGTTTACCATTATCAATCATGATATTTTCACCTATTATTTTATTTCCTCATTAAATAATTTTTAAATGAAATAATCTCTGCACGGCTTGATCTTGTGTCATATTGATTAGGATATGTCTGGACAAGAATAATATTAAAATTTGTAGACTCCAAGCAGCCAATTACTCTTCCCAATATGAATGTGACACACATGAAGTTAGTGGAAGAACTGAATGGGCCAAAGGGTTGGGTCAGACTGAACCCTTCATGCTTCACTGCATTCCTCTGGGTCTTTTGCTGTCTTTGGACTCAAATGGAAATATTAGCCTTTTTTGCACCATGAACCTGGTGATTTTAAATCTGCAACTTACACTACCAGCACTGCTGCTTCTCTGGCTTTCAGACTTGAACAACAGCTATGCCACCACCCTTCAGTATCTACAGGTTCCCTTCTGAAAATCTGGAGACTTCTGTCTCCATGATAGTGTGATTTACAATTTCTTGTACAATTTCTTGTAAATCTCTCAGGCTCTAGCTCTCAAGATGCAATAAATCAATCTCTGCGCAGAACGTCTCCACAGGGAAGTTCTACATGGCTGCTTCTATTAGGTTTGAATGGCGTATACACTGCTAGGCTCAAGGCTAAAGAGGACAGTGTGCAAACTGCACAAATAGAAGACACGACTTAGTGTGTAGAGAACAGAACTTCTGCTAGCTACAACAGAAATGTTTCAGTATCACCCCGAATATTTGCACAAAATTGCACTTAAATTTGCAATATTGAGACTGAATCTTTTCCACAGGTTAAGAATGACTGTACTGATTCATTCTTGTGAAAATGAAGATCTCTAATACGTCTGAGTGAGAAGAGTGACCAATAAAATACTATATTTTGTCTTCATTTATTTACTTCGAGTTCCAGAAATGTAGTTTTCTTATCAAGCATTAAATAAAGGAATTTTTTATTGGACTGAAAGCAAAGTCTATTGGATGACAATTTGAATTTTCTGCTATAGATTTTTAGGTACAACCTACTCTACACATTTTTTTCTGTGCCATTCCAGAATCTTTTCCTCAGTTTTTTCTGTGCAACTCTCACCTTCTTTGTGAAACTCTCCCCAGTTTTTCAAGTGGGATCGGTAACCCATCCCTCTTTATCCCATGCTAACTTCCTACACAGCTCTCTTTCAGTATTGATCGCGGCACACTGTAATCATCTTCAATCTTGACGGTTTTCTGACACTGCAGTATCAGTTTTTCAAGACATATGTTTCTTTTTTGGTTGCACATTAGCTCACAAAGTCACTAGCATTTACTTATGATTAGTGCATATTTATGGAAATGTCAGGCTAACAACAGCAGAAAAATTAAATCATGTATTCCACACTGTAAGAAGAACAATATAGTATCTTTTAAAATTTGAAGTTTTGCTAGGCTGTTTTGTTTGGAAATTTTCACTTGCAATATCAATTGTCTTCTAAGTTTTTGCAGGGTCTGATGCTTGGAGGAGATCTATTCTGTGAAACTTGTCAGATTTGTTTTAACTTATCATAATTTAACAACAGTATTCACTGCTAGATTTTCTTAAGGCAGTAAAGTTAAACCCCATTGGCTGAGAACTAAGGAAAAGTCGAACAAAGGCATGGTTATTGTTATACCATGAAAATTAAATATCAAAAATATTTCTATTACACTGAAATTTATAGATGTAAGAAAAAAAATATTACAGCTATAAGCATAATTATGTTATTAAACATCTTGCTAATTTAGTGTTTAATCCCTTAGGTCTTCTTTTACTGTTCTTTAGTTTCTTAACCTCATTCAAAAAGTTCTATTTTATATCTAAATAACTATTATCTCCTAAACTAACTCTAATGTTTTTCTTTATTTTAAAAAAATAAAAGTACAAAAACATACGAACAAACAGACACCAGTTAGCATAAAAAATAGTAGAGTCACAGCAAATCTACAGACAAGGTGACATGATCTCAACAGTGGTTATTGCTTTATCCATTGATATCTTTGAAGTGTAAATACATGAACCCATATACAGACATGAAATTTAGTCATACAATTAATCTTCTCAACAACAGAAAAAATACAAAAACCAAAAATCCAAAGACAAAAAACAAAACAGGCAAACAACAGCAACAACAACAACAAAAAAATGTTTCACAAATATTTGTTCTCTGTTGAGTCCTTTCTTCTTTGCTAGTCTAGGAAACTTTCCCTGAATGTAGATCAATGAAGACTATTGGCTATTAACTCCTTGTTGTACAGACAAAGACATTGTGTATTCTGAAGTAATTATGCAGTGGTTTAAGCATTATTTGCATCTATAAAACATTTGTCACCACCAGAGATATTTCAATTTGTGTGAAAATATAGAATTAACAATATTCAAGATGTAAACTGAGAAACAGTCTACAGAAGAGCTTATAGAGTTCTTTGCTTGGAGATATTATCATTTTATTAGTCATATGTAAAGAATTACATGACATGAATCATAGGAGTCACTCTGTTGTATTTCACTGAATAAAATGTTTAATAGGTCTTTAACTGCTATTTCATTCCTATCATTTGTCCTCATTGATCACACAAAGATGTGTTATGTGGTATTTATACTTGGATACTTGTGTATTCTGGGATCCAAGTCCAGAAACTGTTTATGGCTATAAAATATCTTGAGGCTGTTAAGAGTCTGTGGATCCTCTCAGGCTTGTGATTGTCATGAATTGAGTATCATGACCTTTATGTCTCCATTGTGATTATGGATAAATATGTTGACCTGTGTATAAGCAAGGAGAGGACTCTGTGTCCTTACATGCATAACTCCCAGCTATCTGACAACCTCCACTGTGTCAGAATAATAAATTAGGCAGCTCAATCAGTGTGTCTGACTTGCTTTCATGCAGGCACTGCTTAGATAAATGAGAGAAAGTGGCTAATCTGGAGAGATGTTTCAGGATCCTGCCCATGCTTCAGAGGTTTTCCAGACAGGCTTACTGCCCATGAAATGACTACACAGAAACCAGTCGGGTTTCCAAGGAAGACCTGACTGATCCTCCAAGTCAGGGACTCATCCTCTATGTGTCTTCTCATGAATGACTTTTGCTGATAGACTTCTCTGACCAATTCCTACTCAAAATTTTTAATTAGTTGACAAATGTAGGAACTCGGTCTCTCAGTGTACCTTGGGGAAAAATGACAAAAAGACAAGAAACCAAGAGCTGGTCAGGTGGAGGCAACCTCTGTACCTCACGGGCAAGTGGACCTACAGGGCAACAGCAGGGGCATTCATTTACACCTTTGCGAAGTTAGTGTCACGAGACACAGGTTGCCTAGTGACAAATGACTGGAACTGTCCAGGCAGGATGCTTTTCTCAAGACTGAGGGAGCTTGACTGCTTTAGGCACTGTGGTCTTATCTTGTCTCCACACATATAGCCAATTTCTAGCTCCAGCTGCTCCCAACCGACAAATCTATGAACTCCCATAAGATACAATCTTTCTTTAATAGAGGTGTCATACTTTATATTAATGTAGTATTTGTAATGTCTGCATTTCTCATTTCAATCTGAGCTTCAAAAAATAAGGCATGATTTTTTTTCCCATGGATTATATTTCCAGTTGGTAAAATTGAGCTTGTTCAAGGTCAGCAAAAGCAAAATGATGTTAGTGACCATTCCTATCATCAGAAAAATAAAGTATACCTTCTTTAGTTTTAGTGACCAACCTAAGCTTCATAGAAGCTGTCATTACACTGACTGATCACTGTTTTTAGGCCTGCACTCTGAAAATTTCTCAATTTCTTTTCAATTATAGTTCCTCAGTCTATTTAGTATTTAATGTTCAATCTGTGCATGTTTTAATAGAATTTTTCAAAGTCATTGTCTTCATTTTTTACACTTCATATTCTGTGATCTTCCCCAACCCTGGTAGTTATATGTGTAAAGAATTTAGGTCCTACTGGCACTTGATGAAAAGTTGTTTTCTTGACTATAATATAACTACTATTTCTTTTCTTAAATGAAGTGGTTTGATGAATTTTCTATGCTGATGTCGGACTTTTCATAAATGGCATTGAGTGCAGATTTGCTTTCTTCCCAGCAGACAGCTGTCATCTCAGGTTTTTGCTTAAAGTCATGTGATTGTTAATTGTTATACAAAAACTTAACTAGAGTGAGAAATTCCTAGCAGAGTAATGAAGTTTGGATGTGTCTATGGATGATTGGCATGTAGGCTATGGACTGAAGATCCAACTCAGATGTGGGGCAGTTGGTGGTGCCAACTAATAGATCTGTACCTTGTGTGGAATAAGAATGGAAAGGAGAAAGAAATCCTAATCTTTCTTGGAGAAGCTCTGATCTTCAATATTAATTTTGGCAACTGGTCTCCAGCTTTTCAGCACAGACTGTTCAACTTTCAGGTGCAGACTCCCACCAGTGACTCTGCAGGGAGATTTCAGGCCTTTAACGTTTGACTGCTACTGGGTGTTCTTGCTTTCTGGAGCATAGATGGCCTTTTTACATTTGTCCATCTGGTACCTGCAGGCAACCAGTGGGACTCTTCTGATTCTGAAACTGTATGCCAAACTAATTACTCCCTTACATACATGCATATATTTTACACCAAACCAGTTCCATTAGGGATCAAAGCCCTACTTTTTCATGAACCCTAGTCTTTGGGAGTCTTCCTCTTGAAAATCTGTGTTCCTCCTTTAGATGTTCAAGTACTCTAGGTTTTCCCAAAATGCTAGTGACTTCAGAGCACCTTAGAGGCTCATCAATGTGTTTGTCTCCACCACCTTGTACTGTAACATTACACCATGCTTTATTTTGCATTAGTGTCTGGGGTATACTAGCTTTTTTATTGTTGGGGAAAACATTCATGTCCCAAAAGAAAAAAAAGTTTGTTGTTTCACATGTTCAGATGTTTCAGTTCATGACGGGCTGGTTCCAAGACAAAAAACATCATGGAAGAAGGGCATGGCAGAGGAAACCTGCAAACCTCAAAGCAGCCATTAAGCAGAGGGACCAGGAGAGAGACGGAGAGGAAAGGCGCAGAGACTGGGTATATTCCCCAAGGCTGTGCCTCTGTGAGCACAGTCACACCCATAAGTGGACTTTCTCAATCTTTGAGGCATCACTCAGGCCAAACAAGTTGATATTTAAGATTAAATGTCAGAGGGGACAATGTTTTTAATCACTATGATGCGTGGTTCCAGGTATTTCCTCCATGATATCATTGACTCAGTCCCCTACCCGCAGCTAACTGGGCGCTTCCCCTGACTCACTTCCTGCAGGTCACCACTGGGGTTGGCGGTGGGTGAAGCATGGAGTACATGAGGGGTGTGTGGTGTTACTGTCTCTCCATTCAAGGAGTAATTTTTCCTTTTTGCTTATGCAGTGGCATCATTATTTAGTTCATTCAGTTGGCCTTTTCTCCTTACATTCAACGCCTTTCCACGAAACTAGACTTTCAGCAGCACAGCATGGTAAAACTACCAATGTCTTCTTTAAGACACTAAAATTAGTTGATACACCTCAGTAAAGTTGTTGGAAACAAATGGCTGTGTGACAGAGAGAAAGAAGATGTAAGTGGATTTACCATTAAGAACTAAGAAGCACCAGCCGAACCTAAAAGGTGGATCTTGGTTGAATTTTTATCTAAACATCACTCATGTTTGTCGTTATTTGTGTTTAAGTTCACTCATGTATGTAGTTGACATTATTGTTATTCTTTAATTTGCAAGTTGGAGAAAATTGGGAAAAACTCTTTTATACTTTAAAATCCTTTGTAATCGTTTGAATATAGCACAACCACGTGTTTTTGTGTGGCAGAAAAACAAACCTAATAATTAAAATGGCAAGTTGTTTGACAGTTGCTTCCAAGTAAATAAAAACACAATGAAGGTAAGGGAAATATAAATAAATTAGAATTGCTTATGTTTTAACTATATTTGCATTTAGGTGATACTTATATACTTTTCCCAAAACATTAATAATTGTTTTCAAATGCAACAAATGACTATGCCGGGCGGGAGGGGGACTGATGACCTCAAGATAGTTCTGGGTCCAACTACTCCTCTCCTCTCATTTAGAGGAAAGTAGACTATAAGATTTAGATGGAAATCAAGTATAGAGAAGAAATGGAGTTGAATAGACTGACACCTGCACTGCATAATTCCCACTGCTAGAGGATGAAGACAGTCATCTTGAGATGTGAAGTTCATACTACTTCTGTTTCAAACAAATACTTTCTATTATGTGCTGGAACATCCTCCTTGCTCACATCTCTGTTGGAGAGGACATATTTTGTTGGATTGGCATATGTATGTATTCCACTGAAGGACAAAACGCTGGAAGATTAGAAAATCACTTGATTCACCTCTGAATGCATACTGTATAAGGTCCCACACGATCCAACAGTCCCACTCCTCGGTATGTACGAAATGAAACCGGTGTGTCAGAGGGCTACTTACACTTTTGTATTTATTGTGGCATTGTTCCCAAGGGCAAAGAAATGGAAGCAACATACCTCCAAAAGGAAAATGTGATGTATATGCAGAATGGAATACTATTCAGCTATAAAAATGAAATCCCATTTGTTGACAAGTTGGATGGAAACAGTTATGTTTAGTGACATAAATTCAGTATCAATAAAATAAGTACAGTGCAAACTCATTCAGATAACTTCAACAAAGTTTGTCTCACAGAAGTTGAAAGTAGAATGATGATTGACAGAAGCTAGGGAGAAAAGAAAGATGGAAGAATGGAGGAAGGCTGGTGACTGAGTACTGAGTTACAACTAGATCAGAAGTTCTCATGTATTACTGCAAGTTAGGGGGCCTGGAGAGAGCAATGATGTACTTTTAATCAAACTTCAAAACTAGAACTTTTGAATGCTTTAATCAGAAAGAATAATACATTTTTGGAAAGCTCAATGTGTTCAACCTGAATTAAACATGACATAAAGTACATATGAATATGAATATATTTTTGCTTTTATATACTAGTGTTATGGTTGATACATTGTGTCAACTTGGGGAGTCTGGAGGTTTGGCTGAGTAACTCAGCAGTTGTAGATCTTGGGGTGAAAAGGACATGCCCTTACCCTTCTGGGATGTTGTTTATTGTGTTAATTTGGGAAGTTTAAAAGGTTTACTATGTGATTCAGCAGGAAGCCAGGGTGCTTACTTTGTATACATCCTGAGCCTGTGGTAGAGGAGGGAATGGAGACTGTGAGAGCTACACGCCCCCTGGGTGGGGGCAGGCTGTTTACAAGGTAGAGGAAAGAGGCTGCTTACTTGCAATTCCACACATTTGCTGGTTGTTTGCTGCCCTGAACAGTTTGCCCTCTGCCATGTGCCACTCTGCCTCTGAATCAGCCAAGTATGGACTGAAACCTCCACAAACTGTAAGCTAAATAAACCTTTCCTTCATTTTGGGTGTTGGGTATTTTGTCTCAGCAACAACAGAAAAATAACCAAGGCAACCAGTTAAAATAAATTTTAAAAAATGGTTCAGTGATGATAACTGTTTTACATAATGGGCGTAAGTTCAAATAATGAAGACTTCTATCCTAATTTGGTGATCATGATTGAAAATTTCCTCTTTTAAAGATGTATAACCACTTAAGTAAACTGATAAAGTAAATGTGTATAGCGCTCAAACCAATATAATTATCATATTTAAATGATTACATGAAGTTAATTTTTCTTCTTCAGAGATCAGTCAGACCCTCCTTGCTTGTGTGTGTGTGTGTTCGTATTTATACATATGGGCACCAGTTGGTGTGTATAGGAAATGAAGCTTCATTTTTGCTTACAAAGAATATATAGAAGTTGAAAAAATTGATAACTTTATCCAGTGTTCTTCTGCCTAACCCTAGGCATAAAGGTGGAATTTATCAAAATTCAGCCCCAAGAGACTAGTTTTATTATTCTACTGCAAGCGTGTGCTCAGTCTACAAATTTAAAGCTTAAGAACAGTACTCATTTTTAGTAGAAAGGTGTAACTCTTAGTGAGCTGAAGCCAACTAAGTACTTTAAAGTCTCCTAAAGAGAATTAATTGGCACTCAATGCAGGAAACACACCAATGTTACTGAGATCTCATTGCGCAGAACAGTGCTGGCGGATCTACCTGTTGCTCAGCTCAAAGTGACGGAGCCTCACTTTTCGGAGCTGCGATGAAAAGGTATGAGAATGAACTAGCGGAATGATGAAAAGAAGAAGTTGTGCCAGGGAGAAATCATTTGGGTATGGATTGTTCTACACTGTTTACAGATCCGAATATGCATTTTTGTTCTACATCTACTCTGACATTCCAAAAAGATGATGCAGTGTCAAACGATCTTTCTAGTCTCACAATAGAGAGAAATGAAAGAAAAACACATCAGAATCAATATTTTATTTGCTTCTTCCCGGTGCAGATAAAATTCCTAAGTAGGGGATCAAGGACGATTGATGTTGATGCATGGGAACAACTCAGTTAGGTGAAGCAAATCGCGAGGCAGGCGAGTGAATGTGCTGAGGTGTGGCTATGCCGTGGAGCACTGGCAAAAACATTCGTGATGCTGTGTCTGAGTTTAGAACAATTCCTCTCCCAAGTGTAAGATTGTGAGTTTGATTCCAGTACAAAAAGCAAACAAAACAACAACAACAACAACAACAACAAAACCCTAATTAATACTGATTGGACAAGATTTCATGTATATATCTTTCACTCTGAATAACTACTATGAAGATAACAGTACACAATGATTAACTATTTTTACTCTCCTACTACTAAGCCTGCTTTGAAAATCTGGGTTTTCTGTTGTGTTTACCTTTTCTCTTCAAAATAAAAAGTCTTACTCATTTATCTAGCCACTTACGTGAGTTACAAATTATTGATGATGATATTATAATTGTTAATTTTGGTAACATATATAACATTAGTTTGCTATTTTGCTTTAACTTCATAAGAATCAATAAAGGCAGTATTTCAATATGGATCTTGTGATGACATTATCCCAGATTCCTAATTGTAACTCTTTTCCATGAAACACTTCCAGAATATATTTGCCTGCAATCTTTCTTTTTCTTTTTTTATTTTAAAGAGAATAATTAGAAACAAACAATAGCCAAATAACTAGACAAAATCAAAAAAGTAAAAAATGATAGAAATGATACAAGGTTTCAGAACAAAATGATAGGAATTAAAAGTGGTTGCTATATTACACAATGTTATCTTCAATGAGGTTACTCAGATTACCAGATATAAGAATGCATGATTGAATAAACCACTAAAGAGAATTTTTTAAAAATCCATTAGAAATGATAAAGTGTTTCATTAGACAAGATGGTAGGAATTTGCCATTGGTTGTTATTTTGTATATTGTTGTTTTCAAGTCATTATTCAGATTACCAGATATAAGCACGCAAAATTGGGCAAAACATAAAGCATTAACTGTTCCTTTCAACACACTGTTAGACATCAGCAGTACAATTATCCCAGCTCTCCTTCTACATATATGTATATATTTTTCCCTTCATTCTTTCTTTCATTGTCTCCTTTCCTTCATCCCAGTTGTTCCTTCCTTCAAACAATTTCTTTCCCTTTGTTAATATTCATTGTGTGTTTGGGTTTTATTTACCATTTCAAGTTCTTACACTAGAGAGACAATATAGTGTTTACACATGTGGATTAGATTTATTTCACTTATTAGTGTGGTCTCCAGTTGCATCCATTTACTTATAAAGCCTCGAGATTATCTTTTTTATAGCTGAGTAATACTTAATTGCATAAAAATATCACACCTTTTTATCCATTTCTCATTTTATGGGCATTTGGTTTATTTCCAATATTTATCTATGACAAATTATGCTGCTATACACATGGGTGCACATATATTGCTATGGTATGATGTTTTTAATTCTTCTGGGAAAACACCCAGGTAGGCAATAGCTGGGTTTTGTCGGATTTATAATCCTAGTTTTGTGGAGAATCTCCACACTGATTTCCACTGTGGTTTCACCAATCTACACTAACACCAGCAGTGGAGAAGTGTTCCTTTTTCCCCACAGACTCTTCAGCCTTTGCCATTGGCTGATTTCTTAATGATAGCCATTCTTTCTGGGATGAGATGGAATCTTAGCATTGATTTAATTTGCATTTCTCAAGTGACCAATGATACTGAACAGTTTTTTCATATATGTATTCATCATTAGTATTTCTTCATCTTAGAAATGTGTACTGATCTCCGATGCCCATTTTTGGAATCAGTCTTTGAATTTTGGCGCCTGACTTTTTAATTATTTATATGTTATATGTCCTTTGTTTTAGGGCCAGTTGACTAAAGAGTTTTGTTCAATTTGTGGATTTTATTTTACTTTTTATGTGCAAAACCTTTTGATAAGATTAGATCTCATTTGTTGATCCTTTGAAGTATTTCTTATGCAGTTTGGTTTTTGTTTCATGAACTCTCTGCCTGCCCCTATGTCTAAGATTTTTATCTATTTTCTCTTCTAGGAGATTTAATGTTTCTGCTTTAATATTTAGATAGTTGATCCATTTTGACTTTAGTTTCATGCATGGTGTTAGACATAGGTCTAGTTTTAGTCTTCAGTTTGTAGAAAGCCAGTTTTTCCAGCACCATTTATTAAAGAGGCTATCTTTCTTCCAGTGAACATGTTTGGCCCCTTTGTGAAAGGAAATATGGATGAGTGCATTTATGGTTGTGTCTGCATGTTCTAATCTGTTCCATTGGTCTTCATGGTATTATTTTTAGCAAGTACCATGCTGATTTTATTACAGTAGCTTTGTAGTAAAATTTCTAATCAGAGATTGTGATGTTTTCTGCTTTTCCTTTGTTTCCTAGGATTGCTTTTGCTATTCTAGGCATCTTCTGTTTCCAGATGAATTTTAGGAATGTTTTCCCTAGATCTGTGAGGTATATTAATGGCATTAATAATTGGAATTGCATTGAATTTGTACAATAATTTTATAAGTATGGCCATTTTCACAATGTTTCTTCCTATCCATGAGCAAGGAATAACTTTCCATTTTCTGGAGTCCTCTTTGATCTCTTTTTCCAGACTACTGTGTTTCTTATTTGACTTAAATATTCTAGACCACACCTTTTTTCACTGAGGGATTAATAAAATCTACAATTACTTATAGATTGATTGTTAGTGACGAAAAAGTTCACTGGGTACAGTGTTTTGGTTATTATGTTACATTTATAAACTGGACAAAGTCAATATCCACTTTAAACATCTGTGAGGGAAAGCAGTTTGGAATGATACCTATCTATCTATCTGTCTATCTAAAATTATCTAGATAAGATAATGATTTATAGCTCCTTGTGCTACACAAAGATTATAAAAGTAGTTAATATTGCACATTGTGCAAGTACCAAAGTATAAGATAAATGTGCAAATTAAGAGGGAAGGTACTTGTTATATATCCTGATGTAGAAACGCTGTTTTCAGTGTGCTATCACCAACAAGAGTTTTTAAAATTCCAAATGCATAGACTAAACAACAATAGCAAAACAAGCATTCTTCAATGTTATCTTTGGAAAAATGTATGGTTACTACATGGAATTTTTTAGATTATATGCAAATTGCACTGTGCTATTACTTGCAGTGTTCAGACGTTATGTTCCACCACATCATGTATCTATAATGTTCCAAATATCCACTGTTAAAGGCAACAGAGCCATGAATTCTAGTCCACGTGCTCTATAGTCCAATGTCATTTGCAGTGTATTATTATTTTCATTTTCTAAGTTCACCTCTCTCTCATATTTTGGGATTATAAGAGTTCATTGGCTAGCTGGAGCTACCACTCTGAAAAAGTTCATGCAGCAAGACCATAGACGTGATTGGCTTATCTTATCACTGAAGTGGAATGCATACTATAGATGTTGTGACCACTTAGGAAGCATACTCACCCAGGGGTCCACAGGGCACTCTACTTAGTGAACTATCTTGATAAAAGCCAGTGGCATGTCATTATTTCCTCAGAAATAAATAATGCATAAGACCTTAGTGCATTGAGCAAACCATATTTTTATGCCTAATGGGAAACTAATAGGTTAAAATAATTTATAGCCTAAGAAGTCTGAGCAAGGCAAACAGAGTCATTTATGCCAAATTTCTATCTAGGAAAATTGCCAAGATATTACTCAGGTGATATGAGAATCTAATCTTGTTGTCACACTTCTAATTTAGATTACAAAAGATCATATTTCCCGAGCCTCCTCCCCTCCTTTAAAGTGATGTGTCCTAATACTGCTGCAGTGTGTGTTATTCAGCTTTGGACTACTACACCAAAATACCAGAGGAGACTGTCATAAAAATGAAGGTGTGTTTTGGTCCATGTTTCTGGTGGTTACAGTCCAAAGAAAAGAGGCTTTATAACTCTGTACCTCAAGCAAGAGTGGCAAATTATCTCTAGCATTCTGTTGTAGAACATGTTGCCAGTGACCAGCAGGCAACCTACAGGGCTCTAATTCCCAAAGGTCTTGCCTCTTTTTGGTGCCACTTCTGGGCCCAAGCCATTTATATGGGCCATAGAGAAACTTATCCAAGTCCTAGCACTGTAACATACCTGCCTATGATGTATCTCTGCCTATGAATTAAGCTTTGTTAAAATACAAATATTTTGACTAGGAAGAATGAGTCTATTAAGTATATTGCATATTTTCAAAAGAATTTTATACTACTTCTTAGATGGTAACAGCTCTAAGTTTTAAATTCTCTGCCTAATCTATTAACTTTGATTTTCTTATATTTATCTTCCTATCAACAAACATTATTTTTCCAAAATCCTCTTGAAATTTCCAGTGAACTTATGTTAATTATGTGTGTGAGAGAGACTGTGTGTCCCTGGGGACTGGACTTAGATCTTTAATATGGAGCTCCATTCTTAGCCTTTTTAATTTGTTTTCTTTTATTTTGAAACAGGGTCTCACCAGTTCACCAAGTTGCTCAGGCTGGGCTCAAACTTTTGATTGTTGGATCTCAGCCTCCTTGAGGGCTAAAATTGTAGGGTGTATCTTCTTGCTCAGGCTTCATGTTTTCATTTCTATTTTGATTTGATGTTTGCTAATTATTTTATCCTGATGATTATGTAAAAATATTTTATTAATTTTAATTCAGAATTGATTCTTATTTGAGCCCAGAAAACTAAGTGAAGAACCTCACATTCACGTGTCCCGCCCTCATTGAAGGAAAGCCAGTTACTCGGAATGTCTGGCCACTGAGCATCCTGGTACGTGCAGGATGGACTTTTCCTTATTCAATTGTTCTGAGAAATGAACTAAAATACAAGGAAATTGTGGGGAGAACAGAAAACATGAAAACAATTTTACATTGGTATGCATGAACCTACACACACTTTATCGCTTCCTCCTTAGCTGTTTCTAAAGAAAATGAATATCCTTTTCTTGATTGATTTTCGATGTTTCGAATTTCATTCATTCATTGTATTTTTTTTCTATTTCACAGGTTTTCAAATTCAATTTCAAATTTGTATGCTATATTACATCTATGCCACTTTAACAGAACTCAGAACCTATTTTCAGAAGAAATCAAACTTAAAAAGTTGGCATTTTAACTGTGCTCATTTGTTGTCCGTCTTTCTTTCTTTCTTTTCCCCAGGCTCAGAGGAAAGGCTAATATATATATATACATATATATTTGGAGGGAAATTTAAAATGTCCGACTTCTTATGACACCAATTCCCTACTTTTTAAGGAAAAAAGAGTACACGTAAGTATATGCAGGATTTCTAAGAAAATACTGCATTACAACTAAAGAAAGCATATCCTCGCAAAGGTAGAAAACTTTTTGCTCAAATTCTCCCATAAGTTGAATTTTGGTGAAGATGAACAAAGGATTTGGGTAAATGTATGAGATTAAATAGTAAAAGTCTATTTATAAATTTTGAATATTATATGTTTTAGTTTTTCCATATATTTTCCAGTGCTTGAGAAAGAAAAATAATTTGACATGGTGCATAATCTTCAGTAAGAAATGTCGAAGCAATAAAATTTGGCAGAGACAAGGTAGTAGTAAAGTAAAGATAGAACTGAATGTAATTGTTGTCTGACATTGAAGGAAATTATTTAAGTACTAAAGTAATAAAATAATTTAAAAGAAAATGCATGGAAATTATATATTTGAAATCAATATGAATGGAGTTAAATATAATTGACCAGGTATTGGCATCTTTCATATATCTTTCATATTATCCTCTGGTGTCTTGTGAATTTCCTACAATTCACTCTTTAGTCACGACTTCTGGTAACTGAGAAATGACTGAATTCTACAACTTGCTGCATAATTTCTACACATTGCACTCTTGACACATGTAACAGCTACAAACAGTGAAATAAAAGTTAACCTCTAGCAAGTCCCAATTCTCATTTTATGTCCAGCCTATTCTGTGGAAGAAAGAAAAGCATAAAGCTTCTCTATATTCACAAAAGCTTCTCCTAAGTATATTTTGCCATATCATTAAGGATTTAAACAGGATATTAGGGAGAAACTACTTGCATGTACTTTGGTGGAATTGTCAGAGAGAATAATGGACGTGGTCCATCTTCCCATTAGTGCATGTGTTCCGTGTTTTGTCTTATCACTTGCTACCTCCTATATTCTCATTTTCATAATAGTTACTCCAAGAAGTTTTTAAACACCTAAACTGCAAAGAGGAAAAATGGATAACAAGATGCACATATAAAGGGCATAAGGTGAATAATACAAGGCACTAAATATCAAGTTTTTGAGCATTATCATGTGAAATGAAATATACTTGTGTTTCCATATTTGATAAAACCTAAGCAGGAGATATATGAGCAAAAGTAAGAACAGAAACAAAATATTATTAGGTAACACTTATATAATGCTATCTCAATATGAGGCACTGTGATATTACAATACACAAACATATTTCTCACAGGTATATGTTGATATGTAGCATTTCCATCTGTCTGTTTCACACAATAAGAGGAAATCTGAGATTTAAATATAAATTGCTCTCATAAAAGTTATATCTGAAACCTTTCATAAGAATTTTGGATTATTTTCTAAGATGGAATCTGAGGAACAAGGTGTTAGCAGAAGACTGATATGGATTGAAATATTTTATGGAAGCTCTTAAGAAAACAAGTTATCAGCAGTGCAGGTAAATGGTGGGGCAAAGATAGAACAAAGAAGATATGAATTATCAGCCCAAAAGTGTACAATTTCCGTGATGTGAGTGACAGTTATAGGAATGGAGACTGAGAAAAATCAGAATCGCCTATATTGTTAGTAGAAAAGGAATATGGAGGTAGTGATGAAATAATGGTGTATGAAAGAAATTAAAGAATAACATTATTGGATTAGCTTTGCTCGATGAGAAGGGGTGAGTTATCTTTTCTTGCCTTATCTGAAAGATTCCTAAAAGAAGAATTACTTCTTAAAGGCACTTGTATGATTGTTTTGAGGATAATACTGAAAAGCAATCAATATGTCTTTTTTTTAACTCCAAGAGATACAGTGCACAGCTCTGGGAGCCACATAGATTGGAAACATTTGGCTAAGCATCGCTGTCAGATCCACTTACGGAGTTTGCATATCCTGTCTTAGTAATTTAATTCTATGTAGACCTAAAGGTACTGGTCATCATATGGAGAATTTTTTTTTTTTTTTTTAACCAGGGTCATGGCAAGATTCATTACTGTTTGGACCTAAAGTTCTTCAAAAGCCTCCTGTGTTGAAGGTTTGGTCCCTAATGGAGTAGTGCTCATGTGTGAGCCTTAGGGAACATGATTGGATAATGGGGCTCTAACTGTGTAACTGGCATGATCCATTGATGGGTGTACAATTTGATGAAATTATCGGAGATGATGAAAACAGCAGGGAGACACAGTGGAAGGAACAGGTCAGGGAGGTGCACCTTGGGATTTATATCTCATTCCTGGACTCTTATTCTTTGCTTTCTCTCTTCTTCCCTGCTCTCTTGAGGCGAGAAATTTTCTTTGGCCACCTGTTTCCTCTATATTTCTGCCTTTACACAAGCCTAGGCTCAATGGTGACCACAGACTCAAATCTCTGCATCTGTGAGCTAAAATAAAACTTCTCTCCTTTTATTTGTATTTTCAGGTATTTTGTCACAGTGACCAAAAGCAGACCAACACAGTTTCCATCCAAATTAAGGCTCTGACAGCCACTGGGAGGCTTTCCAGTAGAAAGATGAGAAAACGTTAGCCAAGAGGATGAAATGAGTACTAAAGAGGACAATGAACATCGTTTACAGAGTTCACATGACACATGGCAGCAGGAAACTTACCTTCACTCAGTAACTCTCTTCTTATGAACTTTCCTGGGAATTGTGGTTAATGAAACTTCTGAAGAAATAATACCTAGGGGGAACCAAACTTGATGGAATATACAAGTTGAAATTTAATGAAAGGAGAAAGTTAAGTCTATGACACGCCCAATTTATGATATTTTGATAAATCAACTCAAATTCACTTACAGAGATGTCAGAATTCATTCTATGAGGAGCATTTGTTAAACTCATAAAAATTATATGAAAGTTTCTACATGTAAACAGAAGAGCCAATTGTTTTGGGATGGGTATGACAAATTGGAAGCATGTTTTCTTAGTGGAGGAAGCACAATATTCTGTATGGAAGAAATGCTATAAATAATGCTGGATGGCTTTAATACCAGTATAGAACACTTGGAATTATAATTCAGAAGTCCTACATCTCAGTACATTTTGAACAAGAATATTACATATGATGCATTCAACAAACAATTCTGACCATGTTGATTAGAATGATTTGGCTAACGTGTGTCTGGGAAAAGACAGATTTATTTCATTAGTGTTTGTAGGACACAATAATGGCTTGATGTTTTATTTTATTTATTTATTTCTGGTGTTTTGAGACAGGGTCATGCTATGTAGTTCACTTGCACTCACTATGTAGCCCAGGTTGGCCTCAAACTCAGTGAACCTCCTACCTCAGCCTCCCCAGTGCTTGGATGGCACAGGTACACTACTACACTCAGCATGGTGTGACTTTTGTAATCTTTGTAGGAGTAGAAACAAAATGAAATTTACCAGATATGTTTAATATATTTTAAAATCTAGTTGTGGTCTACAATATGAAGGGTGGTGAGAACTCAAAGTAAAAATCGGCGTGTATCTCCATTTGTTGAATGTTGATCATACACAAGAAATCAGAGCCACTAGGAAAAGATCAGATTTTGGATAAAGAAACTCATGAGCAAAACTTGGACACATCAAATCTTACTTATTTTTAATATGTGTTAGATAGTAGGTCAATATAAGAATTTTGAGAGAATCTGAAGCTAAGTTGTAAAAGCAGCTATTTCTATGGGTGTGAACAAGCCTATAACACAGACCTGAGTGAATGTGACTAGAAATTCTCAGACAAAACTGACAAGTTTTTAAAAAGGTCAGGAGAAAGGGACTGTAATTCAGGTGATGAATTTCAGCTAACGCAGTGATGAGATGGTAACAGCACATATTGAAAACTTTAATTTTGAACATTTAAAGTTCAAACTCAGGCCATTAGGAAGAATATAACACTGTAGTAGGTACTATGACCAAAATAGGATTGGAAAGAACAACGTTTTGGAATCACATAATCTGGGTTTTTGACCAGCTCAGTAGCTGATACCAAGCTCGGTATCTTTTAACATATTTATTATTCAATTTTCTCATCTCTGAACACAAATAATAGTATCTACTTACCAAATTTGCATTTGAGAATTGAATGAAGTAATGTATGTACAATGCCAATGGTACCAGGCCTTTACTCAGGACTCAATAAATATGTACCTACTGTGCCAGGGTACTTCTCCTCGCTCTTATTTTTTGAACCACTCAATTTGCAACTTGTACTTTCATTTCCATGACTTTGTCCCTAAAGTGGTTGGTTTATAGCCCTACCACTAGCACTTAGGGAAAAAATATTTCAGAGGAGTGTGTGTGTTTGTACATGTGTGTGTGTGTACAGGGATGTATGCCACTGTCTATATGTGTAGTTTGCATCTTTTCATTTACATATAATGGATTTCTATAGTTCTAAAGAAAAGCAATTAAAAGCTCTTCTGTGTCATAACACTGTGAATAAATAACACGTTCTGCACCAAAATCCTAGTGACAAGTCACTGAGATTGTTATGCAAATTCTGACATAGAGTTTTCCAGTGCATTGTGAAAGTTAAAATCCTGTCACAAATTTTACTTCCCTGTGTTTCTGTTAGTGATATCTCAGGACTCACCATCTCTCACTTTTGATTAGTTTTGCCATGGGTTTTAGCATCCAGCATAATTTAATTCTGAGACATATAAACAAAATAAAAATTGCACGAAAGCTTGAGAGATGGTTAATTGCAATGTGATTGAGAGTGGCAAAGAAAGGAATGAAAGAATCAACGACTGCTGTCTTGAAATAACTAAAGGTGAGCAGAGAGCCAAACACTTAGCTGTCAGTTCAGTGTAGCTTTACAAAGATGGACAAATCCTTGTACATTAAACAGTAATTATTGAAAAAATAAAACAAATAGAATACTTTCGTTTATTTGTGGACTTAACACCTTGCTTCACATTTTTATTATTTTTCAATATTTTCTTCATTGCTGTCAAATCCAGTGGTGGTTTTGAATGTGTAATTCACAGGTGAGAGCATATATTTCACTTGGGCTCACTGAGCCCTTTGCTTCCTACCTCAAGGTGGGAGTTAGTGCAGAGCTGTGGAAAGTGTGCTCAGGAGATACCTGCAAGCTTCTAGGCATCTTTGCAGTGTACTTGGTTAAGTCAGTTTTCCTAAGGTAGCGTGCGCCAGAGCATGCTGTGTCCATTAATAGATGGACACATATAGGACAGACCTTTGAAGTGAGCCAGGACGCTGAAGTGAGACATGTTTGTTCTAGAGCTCAGTACCAACTGGCCAATATTTTTAAATCCTGCAACATTGATCTATTTCTTCTTCTGGCCAGTCTTCCTTCTTTCACTTTCCTTTCATAATTTTTGACCATTAACAAATACCCTATTTCAATATGTGTTACTATAGACATTGGATTGCTATAAACACTTTATGGTTAATTGTGTCAGGGAATAAAAAACTTATCTTTTTCATTTTTTTTCTATTCAGCGAGAGTATTACACTGCTATAAAAGCGATTAATAAGAAAAATTATGCAAATATATTTCACATGAGTTTTCTCTGATATCAAAGCTTTTATAAGGAAATAATACTCAAAGATAGAATTGAATACATACACTGAGTCAGACAAAAAGTACAAATTTGTAAAAACCAAATAGATTACATGGAGAGGCTTAAAAGATAACAATGACTTTAAGAAGCTCTCTATAGAACTCTTTCCTTCTTAACTATCAGTCCTTGTTGGTAAGAATCTTGCTTTATTTTCTAGTATTAGGAAGATGTTTTTCATTGGAGATTCATCTTATGATTCTAAGAATCAGAATACTGTCAGTGATCTTTGTGCACAGGCTGTTTTTCAGGTGTATTTAACTCAGTATAGTGAATATATACAAAAGACATACTTTAACTTCTTCCGTAAGAGTTAATTGTTGGTCAAATTGAAAACTCAGTCACTATTACTGACAAGTTCTTACTGAAAATCTCATCTGTCTTATACATGGTAAAATGTTGTTGTAATGTAAAACATTACAACACACTCATTCAAAAAGATCCTGCAATAGCAGATTAATATGTGTAACTCCTACCTGATGACAGATATTTTATTTGAACTCAGGATAATGCATAATAAATTTATTTCAGGAATATTAATTTAACACTTTCCGAATATTGTAGTCTCTTGTAAGGTTCATTACTATCTGCTATTAGATTTTAAAATATGCATTGCCAAATGGTAAATCTTATGATTGGATTTATAATGCAGTCATGTTATCTTTTACATTATTAGTGTGTGTTTGCAGCACATAAAGTTTACATAGCTTGTAGGAAGTAGGTCCATGTACAGAACATATTTCAGTTCTCTTTATACCCTTGCCTTTCTCACCCAACTCTGTCCCTTCACATCTAAATCCCATTTCCTCTTTTGCATTACTATTGTTATTTTTAGTTTTTGTTTGCTACATATAATGTTTACAATCCTTGTGAGTATTTGGTACATGTACATGCTACATTTTTAACTCTCCTTGCCCTCTCCCCTTGCCTGTGGTCTCCTGGACCCCTACCCATTTGTAAAAGGTCTATCTCCTTGTTTATTTCAATCAACCCTCTATTTTTCTCTGTATTTGAACATTGCCTTACACAAATGAGAGATACCAAAAGGTATTTAATCCTGTATGTCTGATTGATTTCACTGAGCTTCTACATTCCCACAATGTCTTAAATCTGTCCATCTTTCCAGCTCAGTCGTGCTGCATTGTGTATAGATACCACAATTTCTCTATCTGCTCATTTGTTGTACATACAGGCTGCCTCCTGGTCTTAGCTATTGTGAATTGTGCTGCTATAAACATTAGTATACATGTATTGATGTGATAGGATGACTTTAGCTCTTTTGGGAAATACTGAAAAGGGGAATAGGTGTGTCAAATGGAATCTCTTTTTCGTTCTCTGAGAAATCTCCATGTCAATTTCCATAATGTTTGCACTAGTCAACAAATGGAAACAAATGGAAAACTAGAGAGAGATTAAATATGCAGTTACCATGCAGGTCTGCTTTATTTCCCTTATGAGTATGGTCTCTAGTTGTGTCCATTTTCCTATAAAAACCTGGATATTATCTTTCCGTATCATCATTTTTATACATTCCTCAACTGGTGGGCACTTGGGTTGCTTCTACAATTTAGCTATTACAAAATTGTGCTGCTATAAACATGGGTGCACGTATATCCCTGTGATATGATGTTTTCAGTTCTTCTGGGAAAATATCTGCATGTGTAAACACCATATTGTCTCACTAGTATAAGAACATGAAAGTGTCAATAAAATCAAAGAGGTGCAATAGACACTGTGAAATGAAAGGAAACTGGTCAAAAGGAAAGAGCACCTGGGATGAGGAAGAAGAAAGAAGAAAGAAGAGGAAAATATGTATAGATTATACAGAGGACAGCTAACGTAGTTGTACTACTGGCTTTTATTGCTCAGTTAAAAGGAACAGTTAATGTTTAATTGTATAATCCATCTTACATGTTTACATTTGTTTATCTGAGCATCCAAATTGAAGACATCAATATGTAATACAACATTGTTAATTTTCTATCACCTTGTCTGAGATTCTGTATTGCTTGCATTTCTTTTGTGTTTTCTAAATGTGTGTGTATTTGTTAAGATGTTTTTTTTATCTTTAAAATAAAACATAATTGATAAATAAATAATTGTCATATGAGGCAAGAGACAGGTATTTGGTTTGTCAATTTCATGGTTTAGAGTGAGTTCTGAGTGTGTGTGAGTGTTCTTGTGTTTCTGTATGTGTGTGTGCATAATTATAATTATGGAATGGTTTGCGTGTTCTGTGATATCATTTTAATTTTTTAATAGGAGAATAGCTTGACAAGTCAGAGGCTGTGTTACTTTCTTTCTTGGTCTATGCCTCATAGCAACCATATCATGCCCTGATAATAGTTTCATTTAGTACCCAGGGAATGAGTAAGGCTGAGGGTATAGCTCAGCAGCACAGCACCTGCCTGGCAAGTTCAAGGTCATGAGCTCAATGCCCAGTGCCGACAAAAAAGAATGAGTACAGAGCAAAGACTTTGTAGGCCTGCACACTGATGAAAGACAGAAAAAGCGTCACTTTTGAGTTTTGCAAGCAGCTGAGCCTTGGCCTATGCACATGAACTGCAATGCTTTGGAAAAGTGAGTAGATGGAGACTGATATTCACTCAGTTCTCTAGAGGGCAGCAAGATCTCCCTGAGCAGCTCTTTATATAGGAAATTGATGCACATCTGAATTAATATTCACCACGCTGGAAAGCATAGTATTCTCATTGTGAACATATTACTTTAGTGGAATCATATGCGAGAAACAGACTTACACTGAAATAATTCATTGAGTTTTTGAGACACACTTTTAATAGTAATAAAATGAATGGCTGAGAACCGGAAAGATTTCCAATTATTTGGAAAGACACAATTGATTTGGGGAACTCATGAGCTCCCTTACAAAACAAACACAGTGATTGAATAGGAAATAATTATCCTTTTATTCTAGGAATTTCCTTTTTATCTATAATCAGATCTTGAAGAACTAAAATCCTAGATAATCTGATTTTGCTCTGTGCAAAAGTTGTCTTAGTAACACATAATGTGGTATTGAACAAGACCCCTGCAGAGTCTGGAGGACAAAATTTCAGAACCATTTAGGATAAGACATGATCACATTGGACTTGCTGATAGATAACCTTTAGTGTCTAGCTGGAGGGTTTCCAGTAAGAGCTATTGGCCAGTGACAGAAGCAAGAAGCAAAAATTGTTAAGTAAAAATGAAATGAACACAGTTGCTGATCAGCTCGTGCCAGGATGAATGACCTATTATGTCTAGTGAATCCAAAACAGTGAACACAAACGACTCTCCCAAATTCTTAAAATAATGGAATGAAGAGAGAACTAAGCAGATTTAAGCAGAATAGATGGAAAAATCCAAGGTGGGAATCACCTTAAAAACAAACCAGGAAAGAAAGCATCCTGGATTCTGTTCATTTCTTCTACAATAATCTCTGTGGTGAATTTACCAGAAAACAATGACGCATTCACAGGTGGTTTTTGAAAAACTTGTCAAAGGAGATGAGGTTTATGCTAAGGCAGGGGAAGTTTACCGGGAATAAACGAGTATTTCACTTGTTTCAGGTTTATTTTGAATTAGGAAACTTGAATTTAATAGTAACTAGGAAAATTACCCCAATGTAGGTAAAGACAATTATCTTTGTGAATGTAAGAAAGCTTATATTTCCTGGAAAGTGAGTAACATAAGTTTTATGTAATGTATCTAGAGAAACTTAGAATGCTATTTCTTTCATAACTAGGTTCTCTCGAAATTAAAGGAGACAAAAAAGTTATCATTACTAAAAATGGAATCACCAAAACATTATGTGGCCAATAAATTATTGAGAGATATTCCTATAAACTACAGTAACAATATCCACAGGTAGAAAGTACATATTGGATATCCAAATGCTCCTTACTTGTGTAAATCCTGAACTTTGAGATGTAGGGAACAATAATTAAAAATGTAATCTGTTGGTTGGTTAGAAAGTAGAAACCCTCCAGTCAGTCACTTGTCAGTTTTTTGGGTAGGGCTAGCCTGAGGATAAGAAGTCCTGTAGTTTGTTTTATATATCGATCACAGGGCTGTTTTGAATTTTTATTTCCAGATTTTGCCATCAGCACAGTTGGCCCTCTGATGCTACAGGTGCTAAGATGAATACTTTGTTTCAAACTCTCTGAGACTCATGCTGTGCGCTTGCAATTACTGCGGAGTCAGCGTCTGGCCTGGGTAATATGTAGCTTTTGACTGCAGTACCAAAAGCTCTCCTCCCTCCTCCTTATTCTTATGGTTTAGGAACCAACCCTTATTCTGCTTGTGATCCTGGGTGCACACGTTTTCCTTACTGAAAGTGTATCTTTACTTCACATTTGACAACATGCATTTCTATCTTTAATTCTTAGTTAAAAAGATACAATCTGTAGTTAACTAATTTTTTTGTCTGTAACTGGGATTGGAAAGCAATCACGCTCTTTCAGGGTCTATGTACTTATGGACTATGGTTGATGTTCAAATATTGTGAGTATATAAATGAATAACCTGAACCGCTAACTGTAAATGTAGAAACACAAAATTTAGTTTACTCACATTGATTTTCCATTTTAAGTTATATTCAGGTGGGCCTGGTTGAAGTGAATAGCAACGAAACAGAAATAGCCATATTTTCTCACTCTGCACATTCTTTTACAAGTTTTGGCTCTTTTGAGCTCTGTATCAAGATTTTGGCTCTTGGCCTTATCTTTGTTGTGCTGTACAGGTAAAGCTATGTGAAATATTTATGGAGTTGCACACATGGAGAACTGAGTACGTAAAGAAAGCTCCTGAACACATTCAGGGACTTTAAAATCCAAGCTAAAATTCTCAATTTCTGTCTGTATGCAGTAGCCAAACAGCTTCATGGTTGTATATCTCATATACAAAAGCTTAAATATTACATTTTAGATTCTTTAATTATGTTAAGATACAATTCTAAATGAAAAACACCAACTGATACTATTTTGGGGTTGTTTCCAGTGGAAAAGTTAGTAAAATGCATGTAGTTTCAGGTCTAAATGATTCTTAAAAATCTATTCAAGGGCAAATACTTTTTTATAAAGAAGAAATGATAAGCAAATTTGAATCAAGAGCCCAATCTGTAAATCAAAAATGTTCAGTACAAACATTGTATGTTATTATTATGATAAAATTCATAAGGGATTTTTTTTTTTTTGGTAATGGGATAAGCTCAGGACCTTGTGCTTCCAGGAAGGCGCTTGTGCCTCTGAGCTTTATCCCCGTTCCTATATGAACTATTAAATGTTTTCTATTCATATTTTATCTATAAATTCTACTTGTAAGACTTATATGTTGAGTAAATACATATATATAATTGAGAATTTGCAATTATTATTATTTGTAAGACATATATATTGAATATATAGTTTAACATTTGTAATTATAATTTTCATATTATAAATAACATCCATTCTTTGTAGGAAATAAAAAAACTCCTCAAATTGTAAAGAAAGTGCTTGTTTAGGCTGTCGAACTCCTGAATTTTAATGTTAGCTCTCCTAGGATACTATTTTCCAGGATCTGATATTGTGTATCCTTGCCAAATTTACATGTTGATTTCTAATCATCAATGTGATGACATTTGCAAATGAGGTCTGGTTGGTCATTAGCTCATCAGAGTGGAGTCCTAACAAATAGAACTAGTGCCCTTCTGAAAAAGGGTTCAGAGCCTCCTTCTGCCATTAACACAACTTAAAGACTGAATCAGAAATATTGAAAATATGCAGTAATTGGAAAATAACACTTGTAGAAGGGAAAGTGATACACACAGACTGCACAGTTTTCCCTTCAGGCTTTACATTGGACCATGGCAGTTGTTACACACATCAACAATGCACATACTTTATTACCTAGCAAGGTTTAAATGAGAATGCTCTTCGGGTTCTTGGTCCATGGAATAAACCAGATGGAAGATCTAGTACACAACGAATATGGAGAAGAATTTCTTTGAAGTGGGAACTTGCCATGAAACCATTAAGGATTTGTTTAAAAACATTTATTTGAAGTTACTTGTTTGTAACTCATTATCTCTGGTCCAAATGTTAAGAATCTTTCTATTTCCTTTCCTACTTTCGATAGATTTGAGTGAACATTATCATTGCCAGCAATAGGTTGGCTCATTTGAGTGGCTGAAACAACTGTTTTCTGAAATCCCTGTCTAATGTTTGATACACAGCCAGCATCCCTAAATTTAGAGCAGAAAGCTGCCTTGGATTTGCCAGTACATTACACTCCTGCCAATGTGCCATAGCCACGATTCCTTCCGCTTTATATTTTGAATCTCTATTACTGTTCAAGTGTGAATGATTTATTTTAAGAGTATTTTCTTAACATACAAAACCTTAGGAAACTGAAAAAAAAGTTTGAGAATTTTAAAGGTAATTAAAATATCATGCATAAAGGAAAATAGCCACGTAATAATATTGGTTGTGTTTTTGAGTTTTCTCTTGCATAAAAATAATCTTTCCCATAGCAGTTACATCAATTTTCAGATCAGAATGGAGAGAAGAAACATAATGGTGAAACACTACAGATATTTATATATAATTTGTAAAGTACTTTGTGAAAATTATTTAAGAAACAAAAGTTTTATATCAGATGAGCTAGTTTTCTATTATGTGACCTGACACTAAACAGTTCCAACAAACGATGGCTGAAAAGGTGGGTTCTATATGGGTGGGCAATAAATTATCGTAAAATATAATGACACAGCATGACGTCTGTTTATTTTCTCAGCTTTTGTGGGTCAGAGGCTCACGTGGGGTAGAAAGAGTCCCTCGAATTTAAAGGCTGTTATTAAAGTGGCAGTAGGATGCAGCTATTTAGGAGAGACTGGGATAACTGGTTCAGAGTCCACAGCTGTTGGAGGCAGGAAGTCCTCACTAGCTGTTGGCTGCATATATCAGTTCTTGCTTTGCCCATGTAGGCCTGTGCGTGAGACCCCTCACTGTGTACTAGCTGTCTTATTCCACAAGCGGGAGAGGAGGAGGGGGAGGGGAGAGGGGAAGGCAGGGGGAGGGGAGGGAGGGGAAAGGGAAGGTGGAGGTAGAAGATGGGAGAAAGACAGGAAGAAACCACCTATTTTTGTAACCTAATCTCACAAGTGCTTTCTTATCATTTTTTTAAAATTTTATTTTAAAGACAAAAGAATGGAGACACATGAACCAGAAAAGCCATAAACAATACAGAAAATACAAAGTATGTTTTGTGTTTTTATTGTTAGAGGTCAATTACTAATTACTACATTCTGCCCATACTCCAAAGAAACAAGCTCACGGAAGCATGTGAATACACATAGACTTTAAGGGGATATTTGGCCAGTAAAGAAAGGTCAATTGTTTTTGTTGGTTTCTCTTTCTGGGAGATAGAGTATCTGTTTTTTGACACTGAGATATATGAACTATGCCTCAAAATCGAACTGTGAATACCTGACTTTTTCTGTCAAAAATATGCTCACTGATAGAGTACCATTTCAGTAGCATATAAGTGTATCACTTTGAAATGTATCTGAATTCTCAGCTGACACTCTATACTGCTTCGATTTGTCACTGTTACTAAGGAAGAGTTTGAAAATTATATCCTATGTGTAAAAAATGGATTGTGTGTAATTTTACTGATGTTTTAATTCTTTAGGTCAAATTTATTTTATATCAATTATAAGGCAGGGATTTTTTGTAATGTTAGGAAGTAATTGAATAATTAATTATCTTCTTGAGGCTTTTTCATCCTTCCAAAGGATGCCAATTTTGGAAATTATTGTTTTCAGAGTGATTCAATAGGGATGTACTGCAGTTACTTTTTTCTTTCCTAATTAGATTGATATTTTACATTCCTTCTTTACACGTTCTGTTTGGTACATGTTATGGTTTGTGTCTGGATGTCCCCTTGAAATCCTCATATAGTCATGAGAGGTGATCTTTTCAGAGGAGGCTGAACCTAGAATTTGTCTTTGGTTCATTGTCTAGGGATGGAATTGGGGGGTTTGAGTGTTATACCCCCTAGGGTGGGTACCCATGTGCTAAGGTGGGTAGCCTGCACACACTATAAGGGAAAAATAGGCTTTATTTCCCTTTTTTTGCTCTTAATTATCTTGGCTACCTTTTGCTACTGTGAATGGGGTTACCCCTCTGCGGCATGCCACTATGCCTTGGAGTCAAACCTCCACAAACTGTGAGCCTAATTGCCCTTTCCTTCTAACTTTGCACATCAGGTAGTTTGTCTTAGCAATGACAAAAGTAACCAACACATAAACCATTATTCATGCCTAAAATGTCATTTTAGCCAAACAATATACATTAATTTTCAGAGTTTGGAAGTCACTGGTGTTTATTTTAGAAATAGTACAATTATAAATTATATCCTTCTGTAATTTTGATAATGTATAAATTATATACTTATGATTTTTATTAATGATTATAGCAAGATAATTAAGAGGAGTTTGTCATATTTATGAACAGATTTGTTTACAGACAGTAAGTGATTTAATCAATTTAAGGAAATTATTAAAGATTATGGGTAAGGCTAACAGTGATATTTTGGTTTTCTTGTTGCTGGTTTTTTTTTATGCTCATGCTCAAAAACTCGGCCTCACACATGCCCTAAAATGCTGTATCGCTGAGCTATCCTGCCATCCCTGACACTGAATTTTGAGTTTAACCCATGTCTGTTTCAGTTATATGACTACCCCTACTAAGGTTATTGCATGCAGGCATTTTTAAGCCTCACTGCATTCACTAAATTAAGAAAAGCTTTAGACCTCTTTTTATTTAACCTCAATAATTTTCTTTCTGCTCTTCCTCTAAATCTCACAGTTCTGCAGAAATAACTGTGAATGTTGTACAGTATGAAGATATCTTAATGTGCTCTAATTTCTTGGGTATTCACCATGAAAAATACCTCCATGAGTAAATTTTTTCTGTATGCTTCTGCTCCCTTTCCATTTAAAAATGAAGAGCAACATTCCAAGAATTGCTGAAAATATGACATATAAGAAAATGTTCAATAGGAAAGAGGAACTAGAGAGGCAGAAAGGAAAAGGAAAGGAAAAGAAAAAGAAAAAGAATAAAATGGAGAAAAAGATTTGTAAATAAGGAGGGGAAGAGGGGTTGAAGGGAGTGGAGGGAATTGGAAAAAAAAAAAAAGGAATCAAGAGCTATTTTGTACAGGTACAAATTCCCTATAACGAACATGACTGTTATATGTATCTAAAATGTACCAATAAACTGAATTTTAAAAAAGAATCAAGTCATCTTTTAGCACTTCCTGTGCTCCCTCCATTCTGTGTTCACCATCTAAGGTTTTATACACACTTTCAAGTGACCACATTGTGCTCACTACCCGTCATATGTCACCATAAGACCAGGGCGCGACACCATCAGTTCTCACTTTTTCCACTCTTCATTTATCTGTTTCTGTGTTTTTCTCTCCCCCTTCACACACAAAATTAAATAACATAAATCAAACCACACCACTCACTCCATTTGACACCTATTAACACGGTGTCATAGGCCTTTAAACAAAATTTTAATTATTGATAGTATGAGTAGGAGTTATTCTTATTAATAATAATGGAACAGATACATTTGAAAACTGCAGTGGTGTGATATAGTAAATGCATATTCCTCACCTACATAAAATCCACATCCACTTTTTTGATTACCTTGCAAAACTCCTCTAATTATAACTCATTAGTGTAGAGGTCTTAAAGCCGTGACTCCTCAGCTTCAATGGGGAATTTCAGAGTTACCATTGGTTGCCTGTCTGTAACCTACAAAAATGCACAGAAAATCATGCTGGTTTCTCCTGGGCTGACCTGGAGGGAAAGAGTTCTATTCCTGCCTCTCCTAATGTCACAGCCACTTTCAACTTCTGTGTTCTTTGCCCTCCTTTCCGGACCACTGCTGGGTATTTCCTGCAAATCTTCTCATTGGTCAGTTTCTCAGAAAAAGTCTCTAACTGTGAAATAATGGGATTATCCTTCTGTTTCCAAAATCTTATTTACTTTATTTCTTGCTGTATCTCTATCTGAAGTCGTTGTATGTGTTTATTATTTCCACTCATTATTGCTCACCTTGCCTCTCTATCTTTCCCTGAAAATGGAAATCCTCACTCACTCCTTGTGCTCAACATTGACATTATTACTTACCAGAATGACTGGCATTTCGCGGAGAATTAATTGAAAATACTCCAAGAGAATGACATATTAATGAATATGAAAATAACCACTATTATCATTAAAAAACACACAATTCAATAGCTAATCCTTCCATATCTATGAAAACACAGAGGAAGAGTAAGAATCCCACAACTTGTGTTTGATTAAGGATTGAAACTGGAGTTTCAGGCACCATATCAAGGCTTTATTGGAGAGCTTTACAGCAGTTACATCAGCTTTCAAACATTTCTATATACAATACACTAATTTCTTAGCCTCTGAAGGGTGAAACAGCATCAGAGGTTCTAGGAGTGCTGTAGCTTTATGTCTGGTCAGTGTCCAAATCCTGATGACCAAGACAGCTGATGGTGTATGTCCAGGCACAAGATCAAGCTTGAAGACCAGAAACAGCCAAATATAAGTTCAAATCCAAAGGTAGGAAAACAATGGTTTCCCGGTCTGGAGACATCCAGGCGGAAGGAATTCTCGCTTGCTCATCCTTCTGTGCGGTACTCAGGTCTGCGGTGGTGGTTTGAGCCCCAGCTCCATCTGGCAGTGTGCCATGCTTTGCTCACCTCCTCCATTTACATGACCCCATCCTACTCCTCCCTCAGAGACAACCACAATAAACTGTGACCAAATACCTTGGCCCACCTTGATCCTCTCAAGTGGACACATCAAATTAGTCCTTATTCAACTTTAGAAAGATTTCAATCCAAATACCAACATAAAAATATTTTTGGTTGATAAATTCAAAGAAAATGTTGTAATCTGATAGCTTTCTGATTTATTATCCCATCCAGTAAAATGATATCTAATTATTGAAGAATATTTTATTGACATACTTTTTTGGAGAATGCTAATGTTTAAAAAGTAAAAATAAAACTGCATTTTAATCTTCCTTTTACAAAATCTTTCCTACTGATCTCATTTGAATTTTTTTAATAATTAAGCTTTATATTTGAATTTAAAGAGACAAGGATATAGTTGTTAGAGTAAATTTGTGGCTGCTGTGTAATAAAAAATATAATTCTTTTAGAAAATCATTTATAAATAAATTAATTTGTATTATAACAAAATTCTCCAATTTTCCTTTCAAGATCTGGGTAATAATTTCATTATTTAATATACTTTATGAGCTGATAAATAACATGAACAATGTCACTAATATGTCCAGTGCCTTAGACTGTGACTGACTGGATTGTAAATCTTTCTAAAGAGGTTTCAGTTTTGTCCTTTGCATTTATGTCAGCTTTTTGCTTGATTTGGACTTTGAACCAGTTGCTGTATTTTAGTAGTAGAATCTGAGTGTTATAATCCCCCAGAATGCATTCTATGTGGGGAAAATTTAATTTCCTTTTATTATCTAAAAGTATCAAGCAGGTTACTATTTCTAATTTTTCCAAAATATTGGACAGGAGTGATAAAATTTTGCATAAGGTAAGGACAAATAAACATCTGTGAGAGGGCAGGAATGACACTACACACATAAAGCAGTACTCACACACCAAGAATCTGTTCTAAGTTCCAGCCTAGTAGACAGAGTGAGAAACCCAGAAGTCGCAATTGACATGAAACTGAGAATAACTGTAGCATATAGCGATGGAGAATTAAAGAGTTTCCATGGATGCCATCTATGCAAGGGAAATAAGTGCTAGGTAAACATGTCAGGGAAAGCACTGTCAAGAGCATGCCTAAGATAAACCATAAAATACATGATAAATGTTGGTAACAAAATATCTTAAACAAGAAAGTCCTGTTTTTGAATCCTGGCTGTTACTAATTTATGAGTGTCCTATGACAAATTACTTAACCTCTCTGTTTTCTACTTTTATACTTGAAATGTATTTAGTTAAACATAAGTCAAAGAGTAATAGATAATATTAAATAAAATGCAGTAATGCCAGCAGTGAGTATCAACATAGTAAGAGTGACCTACTCCTACTGTTTATGACCATGTTCTCTAAAGTAAGGTTGTGTGTTTTGAACTTATTTAGGTTTGTCACTTTATATCATGCCCATAACAGATTTTATTAGAATTTTCTTATGTCGAGCTTATTTTTGATGACTTATTTTTAGGTAGAACATAAACTGTGTTTAACAAAAAGACTACACACATTTACATAACCTAAAATGTATTCTTATTTTATTGATATTGCACCTTGTTAAGTCTTTTATATATAATAATTAAGATATAGTAGGATGGATAAATACCAGATTATAGTTAAACAGACTGTTGTATTCTTTAAATGGCACAAATTCTGAAAAGAAGCTATGCAAATGTTTAACGCCAAGTCAGAATGAGTCTTTCTGTGTGGCCATCTAACCCAGGAATACCATTAAAAATCTTTTGGAGAATAACTAGATCGCAGAATACCTGGAATGTAAATTCATTATGGTTTGTATTATGCCCATTCTTTATACTCATGGGACAAGCAATTGAACTATATGTACTTATTTTTTATGAAAACACCAGCAGTCTTATCGATTCATTATCTTGATCTGATTATCAATGTAAAGACAAATCTAAGGATTTGTGCACACCCTTCTGTAAAGGTTGCTGTGGCCGAGGCTGTGTGAAACCCTGTGAACAGCCTTCCATTGTCCATCCTTTGGGACCTCAGTTTAGACAGGGACAGTTGGCGGGGGCCAGCTGTGGAGAGGAGTTAGAGCTAGATCGCCTAGAGGGAACAGCTGTGCTTTAGAGAAAGGATCACAATAGTCTCCAATCTCAAGGAGGGCAAATTTGGTATCCTGTGGAATAGTCTGAAGGAGCATAGAGTAACAGGATAGACAGTTTATCTCATTGGTTCACATCTGTCGTCTCATCTCATCCCGATGTCATCATCACCGACATAAACCTCAATAATCCATGTAATAGAGTTCCCCTTTATTACTTTTTAATATTGTCTTTGAAAATACATTCAAATAAGAAATTCAGTGCTACTCCACCTTAACACTAAATGCGATTTCCTTTTCAGAAAAAAGTCCCAGAAATTCAGAAAAAAAACCACTCTTTAAATATGAGAAGAGATTTTCTTTTATTTATCAAATATGACTTTTCTCTATGAGCTAGTACCAACCCAAATCTCCATTAATTAATCAGTAAGTGATGTGGTAAATAGATGAAGTATTTCTATTTTGAGCTTTGGTAATTATTTCCATTTAAAATGTAGGATTCCACTTGTACTAATGTCTGTAAATATTTCATTTCCAGCTACGGTAATGAACACATTAGAAAAGAACTGTACATGAAATCAGTATAATCTAGTTCCTTGAAAGGAGAAAATGTGAAGACTACAACAAAATAAATAAGTAGTCTTCTGAATAGACAAGGGGGCTCGTTATAAGAATACACAGGGATTTTAGATTCTCGGCAAACTCTTAGTTCACTCCCATTTCTTTGATTAAAGTTGAGCTGCAGTGAGTTTCTATAGCACTTTCATTACTATAGAAAGGAACACTGAAAGATGTAGGAGAGAAAGTGAATGAAATACGTAACTTTTTGTCAAAAGAAAGGAGTTATATCTACCACCATAAATTGGCAGGTACCTAATGTCTCATAGTTAACAGGCACCTACTGGTTAATGTATTTTTTAAAATCCTAGGAATTGAAAATATCCATCTTTGAGAATATAAAGGAAAAGTCCAAGTAAATATACCTCACCAAATATTGAGATTATAACTTGATTGGATGCATCTTTTTATGTTGATGTTTTTGCTCTCTGTCACACCCTCCTACACATCAGTACAATTACACTGCAAATATACCACGCTGACTTGGAGACGTGGGATAGTTTATGCTGAAAACAGGAAATTGTATTGTAGCATCCCTCTAATGAATAAAGGCATAACGGTGCAATTAACCCCTGGGACTGAATTGCCCATGTTGGTGACATAGTCTTTCTATGCCTGACCTCCTTCCATGTCCCTGCCCTTCATTATGCCTGTCAGATGGTCAGCGTTAGCGCTTCTCTGCAAATCAAAATTTTCAATTCTTTCCTTCTAAGGCCAACACAATAAATTGCATTTGGCACGTTTTTCTTGTTTTCAATAATTCAGATCTAAGATATAGATTTCTAGATCTTTCATTGGTTCTTGGGCAAATATCTTCCCAGTGATTTTGCTAAGAGTGTAATTCTTCTCATTGTTTTGCCTGAAAACAGGGTTGAATATTTAAGCTGGATCAGACCAGTAATCATACTGCATCCCCATGAGAAGAGTAATTGACTTGGAGTTGAGCATAAGACAAACAAATGAGAATCATCCCATTAGAACAGTGAGTTTTCCTGTCACAATGGTGAGGAATAACATTCTGGGTTGTTAGCTGTAAACATAAACGATTATAATTCTGGATGTCATCACACTGGGTTGATCAGCAAATTATCTTCAAGAAGAATGAAAAGGCTGCACAAACAGATCACAGACAAGCAGAACAGATAGAAGGAGTCACAGTCAGGGCAATATCATCTTAACCCCGACTCTGTCTGTATTATACCAATTAATATAACATTTTGCTTTCAGATTACCTGGAGCTGAACTTCTATAGCACATTGAGTGAGTGACTTAACTAAAAGCCAAAGTTAATATTTAACCAAAGTTAAATGTTAATAATTATTGGAAGAATTTTTGAAAATATACATTTTTAGGAAACACAAAAGGATATGGATATTCCATGCATTCAAAGATGGCAAAATTGTATACATACATGAATGTGAACAGAGACACAGAAGAGAAACTCCATACAAATAAATAACAAGAAAACATTTTATTAATCCACTGTTGGTGGAAAAAAATCACAATATGGATATTTTCTATGATACCAAAGAATCAGAACAAGTCTAATGGAAATAAGACTGTGTTCGCCCATTGGATGTTCAGAAAAACTGGTCATGTAGTTCCAGCCCAATCCAGATACCTGAAAATCAAGGAGAAAATATGTTAGTCCCTTTCTGGTTCAAAAGGTTTAACAAGCAAAAATGCTGATTTCTAAACACAGGAAAACATCATGTGAAGAGAAAATTTTCCCATCTTTGATCTTTTAGTTTAATTCTAACTCCCAGATTTGGGTGGTACACATCCCCATTGGGGAGGTTAGATCTTCATTACTCACTAACGTAGCTGCCAAATTTTCCCAAAAATACATCCTACAAACTCCCAGAAATAATATTTCATCAGCCATCAGCCGCTCTTCTCCTCAAAGTGGCATGGTTGATGCTAACCATCATAGCAGGATTCAAACACTGGCAGTAGGTTCCGGTAAATAGAGGAATGTGTACTGTCATTGTCCCTCATTTTTTATTTCATCTCACTTATAAATTATCCTCCTGGCACCCTTGAGATTAAGCTCCATAAAATTTGTGTTATAGAAATCATGACTGGCATAGAGTTTAGCTGCTTTGATTTGAGATTCATTCCTTCAAGTATGTCAGGGGCTGTCACCTCTTGATGACTGAGTGTGACAGCAAGACAGGAAATACCGTCATCATCTGACTTTGGCTCAAAAAATCATTGACATGTTGAATATATGCTAGACACCGTGGCAGGCCGGGGTGCCAGGCCATTAGAACGTCTTCAATTGAAATCAGACTTACCTTGGGATCCAGGAGCTCTTCCACATTTCTTTCCATCATTCCCTGTAAAACTTTAGATCTAGAAAGTCACTCAAAAGTCTCCTGTAGCTAGAGCTGAGCTGTTGGAAGGTGCTTGGATCATGGAGGCACTGTATTCGCCCATTAATTGATTCATTGTTGAGTTGATATCTAAAGGTGCTCTTGGGAGGTGGGTTACCATCGGAAGATATGCATCTGTGGGGATGTAATTTTGCACATTAAATCTCCCTCCCCAGGTCTGCCCTTCACTCTCTGCTTCCTGGTTGCCATGAGGTCATTAACTTTTCTCTGCCATACCCCGTGTCATGATGCTTCTGCCTTGGATTCAGCTGACCATAGAGTGAGTCCCCTGAATGGATAACCCAATTAAACCTCTCTTCCTTTAAGTTGTGGTTTTTAGGTATAGGGTCCCAGCCAGGGAGAGAGGATGAACACACTGTACTTTATCTCCCACACTCCCTTGTTGAGCTTGTTCACAGTGGATTCCTAGTTCGAATCTGTTTCTAGGATGAGCTGGATTCACAGAGCGGCCTAGTATGAGTCCTATTAACTTTTTCTTTTCATTTGAGAAAGTCTAAAAAATTGACAAAGCAGATGTTATGGTTTGTGTCCGTATGTCCCCCCAAATCCTCATGCAGTTATTTGGTGGCTTTTTAGAGTTTATGACTGATCCATGATCCAATGCTGGGATTATGGGTGTGAGAGCTATACCTGCCCTAGAGCAGATAGTTTGCTGGGATTATGGTGTGAGAGCTACATGCCCCCTGGGTGGGGGTAGGCATTTTACAATGTAAAGGACAGAGAGAGGCTGCTTGACTGCCATTCCTCCCTTTTTGCTGGTTGCTTTTGCTGTGCTCTGCTGCCATGAACAGTTTGCCCTCTGCCATGTGCCACTCTGCCTCTGAACCAGGCAAGTATGGACTGAGACCTCCACAAACTGTAAGCTAATAAACCTTTCCTTCCTTCATTTTGGGTGTTGGGTATTTTATCTCAGCAACGAGCGAAAAGTAACCAAGACAAAAGTAACCAAGACAGTTACTCTTTTCCCATTGCTGAGACAAAATACCCAACACCTGAAATGAAGGAAGGAAAGGTTTATTAGCGTACGGTTCGTGGAGGTCTCAGTCCATACTTGGCTGGTTCTGAGGCAGAGTGGCATATGGCAGAGGGCAAACTGTTCATGGGAGCAAACAACCAGCAAATGTGTGGAATTGCAGGCAAGCAGTCTCTTTCTCTCCTCTACCTTGTAAACAGCCTGCCCCCATCCAGGGGGCGTGTAGCTCTTACAAAGTCTCCATGCCCTCCTCTTCCACAGGCTCAGGATGTATACAAAGTAAGCACCCTGGCTTCCTGCTGAATCACATAGTTAACCTTTGAAACTTCCCAAATTAACACAATAAACAACATCCCAGAAGGGTAAGGCCATGTCCTTTTCACCCCAAGATCTACAACTGCTGAGTTACTCAGCCAAACCTCCAGACTCCCAAAGTCGACACAATGTATCAACCGTAACAGTAACCAAGACAGCAGATTTAATCAAATGTTTAGTTTTGGACAGAACCATTTATTATCAATGATTGTAGTCTCTATAGTTTGATATTCTTGGTGTATAATGTTTTATTCCTCATTCTAAACCAAAAATACAATTTTGTACTTCTATATCTGAAGACTAATTTCTCACAAGTTACTTGATAATATAAATGTCAGGATGTATACTGCTTTCTTTAAAAAGCTGTGTGAGGAAGCGAATATATTTTAATTTTATTTTATAGAAATGTCAATGCTCTCCAGCCCAGTAAAAATTTTGTCTACACTTACTGGCATCAATCCTAAATAATTTCTTCATTAAGAATTTGCCAGCTATGGATTTTTATAATTTATAGAAATGTTCAAAATCAAAATAAAGCTGGTACTAGAGATGATAAATTATAAAGCTATGCTTTTTTAATAGGGCTCATTTGAGAATTTAGCAGCTCGTGAATAAATATAATAGGCTCTTCTTACATCACTCTTTAAACAACGGTACTTTATGGCATTGCAGCTTAAACAATAATTTTACCCTCATACACATGTACAATAAGAGTAGTGCAATTATATTTATGAATAAAAGCTTTCAAACGTTTTGTTGATTTTTCTTAGAAGGTGAGAAACACTCTAACCTTTCTCTCATGAGTTGGCAGGCAAGGAAAAGTCTGCTTACTGAGTGAAATTGTGCAGCTCTTTGTGAACAAAACACATGCACCACCGTAGAAATAATAGAAGGTCAATATAGCACCGCAGCTTGCTGTGGAAGCTCTCTGCTTTTTGGTAGATGAGATGGTGCCTACATGAAATAAAATGAACTGAAAAAAAGGCAGTATTAGCGAACATCAAAGCTTCTCTTGAGTAGAGACAAGGCAATCATCTTTACAGGTTTAATATGTCATCTTTATCCCATCTGTCAAAGACTTTATCCTTTCCTTTTATGAAGAAGGCAGTTATTGTCCTTTCCTTCAATATAGTTGACAGCAAGTTAATCAGGTTTAGGGGTTATGAAATGATATAAATGGAGCCAAATAACTGGTTTAGTTTCATTTCTTCCCTCTACTCAAAATATTACTACAAATGTAAAGCCCCCAAATCTTAGCGCAGTCGTACCTCACATTATTTCTAGTGTATTTTTTCAGCATCTTTGACTCCACACAAACAGTACAAAATAAGTTCCTATAACTATAAGGCCACTTTTGAGTGAGTGTGAAAACTCTCCCATGGGAATTATTTTTAAAATCACTGTTCACCCTGGAAAGTAATTCTAATAAGGGAGCAAAGCAATCTCTTCTGGAAGTTTCTGCGTATGGCCACGTAAGTACCACTCCTGCTTAAATAGCTCCCTTGACTCTACTCAGGTGGGACGCATGGATCCTTGTAGTTAATTAAAAGCTATTTGAACAAGGTAATTTTCTTCTTCCAAGATTTCAGAATTTTCCTTTTCAGAGATATTTTGGGGAGTTAATTGTCTGTTGAGGATCCCCTCAACACTTTCTGCAGGGTTTTGCAGACCACCTCTGATGAAGACTTTTTCCTAACAGTCTCAGGAAAATCTCAGTGCAGCCTTTACAGGGCTTCTTTCAGAGCAATAAAAGCCTCCTTGCTTCTAAAGAGCCACTGGTTAATTTTGTACAGTCCCTATGAAAAGTGAGACACTTTTTGTACAAACGTGGGAGGTTACTAATGAACATTTGATAACTTACATAATCAAATTGTTCTCATCATGGTTTATATTTGCTTATCTGAGACTGATGACTCCAGGCCCCTCCCACACAGCCCTAATTGATTAAATAATAAATTCACCCAACCAAGCCACAGAGGTGTTCACCTGGGACAAAAAGTAAATAAATCTGCTCAGTCAAGTTAAGTTCCGCTTTTGTAACAGGACACTAAGTTTCTAATTTCTTCCCATCATCTTACTTGTCTTACTTTCAAGAGAAACAGAATGAAATTAACCATATTACTGCCAAACATATGCCAAACACATATAAATGTAACTGTGAATTTATTATCAGGCTAGTGTCATTTTATATAAACATTTAAATTTAAAACTGAAAAGACATTTCACTACGTTGCAAAGTTATTTATATTCTTTATATCTCTCTCCAGTAAATCAACAAAGGCATTTTATACTTATTTTTGGCATGATGTAATTCTATTATTTATGTACATTATGGGAAAACTGATTCTTATTCATGAATGTCTAAAGTCAACTATCTTGTTCATAGTATTACTGGTTTTCCACTTATGTTTTTAAACTTACCAGCTTGACAGAGACAAAACCTTCCATTTGGAATGAAAAGACTTTTCTGATTTCCTAAAAACACGAGCCCTACATATTGGTGAGTTGATGTTAAGGAGAATGAAAAATGTTTTTAATTCTCACTCACTTCTCTACCTTCTATCATTTACTCATTTATGTCTCTACTTTTGATTTCTATGTGATTTGCTTGTTCATAAACTATATACGATTTGCACACCAATATATACTATCATTCCCAAAACAATGTCTAGTCCCTTTAATATCTACCTTTCACATCTTTGAAAAAGAGCCTCTCTGCATGACCATACCCAGGAATCTGACTCTGAAAATATGAAAATACTTTTCATGGTGTAATAGTCCATATACTGATGTTCAGAATTTTAATTTGTATATTTTCAAGAAAGAAAATTATGTTCTCTTCTCAGTTTTTTCATTCTTTATTTCCTTTTCCTTACCTCCTCTTATTCCAATGTTATCTTCTTTCCTTTCACTTTTTTCTCATCTTCCACCTAAAGTTATTCTGGAGAAAATCTTAGATCACATTATTCTGCATCTGTTGTATTAAACTATTGTGTGAACATCAAAATGTGCGATTTCAGAAGCATAAATTTCCGCATAACCTATAAGTGAGAACTCAGGCTGACTGACACTAGGTTTCAGTGTTTTCATATACTGACCAGAAAACAAAGCAAACTAGTGCTTTGTTTAATACTAGTATATTCTGACAGCTGGCAGCTAGTAAATAGGCATTTTTACAAGGTGTTAAGTTTGTGGTAATTTTTTACAGCATTACAAAACAAGAAAAGTAAAATAGTGATCTTTGAAGAGTGGGCTTTATTCAATTATAGCACTATTTATATTTGCACAGAAAAAACATATTTAAAAGATTTGGAGCAAATACTAACACTCAGTTTAGCTGTGTCTCTTTGTGATGTCTACACAGTACTATGTGGAGGTAGGGCCAGAATTGTAAAGACTCGTGTGTTTGAAAACGTCTATCTGAATGTCAAAGATACTCATAATTTAATGTCTAAAATCTTTAGATAATTTATGCTTTATGAAAAGTTGGAAGTAAGATTGTGTCTTGGTTACTTTTCTCTCATTGCTGAGACAAAATACCTGCCAACCAAAATGAAGGAGGAAAGGTTTATTTAGCTCACAGTTTGTGGAGGTTTCAGTCTATACTTTGCTGGCTCCAAGGCAGAGTGGCACATGGCAGAGGGCAACAGCTCATGGAGGCAGAAAACAGCAAAAACAAACAGGGCAAAAGGAAGGAGTGGTGGCAAGCAGGCTCTTTCCCTTCCTTACACTGTATACAAACTATCCTCCCCAGAGCATGTGTAGCATGCACTCACATCAATAATCCCAGCCCTAGACCATGAATCAATCATAAACTCTAGAAGCCTGCCCCATGACAGCATGATGCATTGAGGGCATGTGCAGACACAACCAGGTTGGCAATAGAATTAGCATTGCTAACCAGGTTACATAAAATATGTGTGTTATTTTGTTAACCCAGTGTAACCACAGAATCCCTTGCTAGGGAAGATGGACAAACACAAATGCAACAGGGAAACATTATGGAAAAGATGCTACAAGACATCTCGTCACTTGAAAATGGAAACATGATGATGGCCCAATAATGTGGACAGACCCTGTAATAAGAAAAAGGCAAGGAACAGATTTTTCCCTAGAGTCACCAGAAAGAGTCCAGTCTGACTGACACCATGAAGTTAGAAAAGTGTCACCCCTTTTGAATATCTTTCCCACCTGTGTTAAATAAATAAGTAGGTGATAAATTATTTTCAGAGTGACAGAAAAGAAATACATGGCATAAAAAATAATTCATTTTTCTTTTCTAGGTTAATAGACTCAGCACCTGCTGACCCATCTCACTTATAAATCTTAGCGCTGTTTCCAATTTATCCTTTCCACGTTAATTTCTGTAGCATATGGGCAAGCCAAGGGCTGTCCTAAAACAGCATATGGGCAAGTCAAGGGCTGTCACTTGTTTGAACTGCTTCTACTCTACTAACCATAACAGTTTTGTAGACATTCAAAGTTTATTGATTGCATCGTTTCAATCATTTTTGCTTTCTGAGATGATCCACATTTCTTTTCTGCCTCATTTGTATTTTTCTTCATACCTGTTTGCAGTGTATAATAATTACAATATCCAGCTTTCAAACATAAGAATAATTTTCTAAAATAAAAAATGTGATCAGGGTATGGGCATGGTCACAAAGTAACAATAACGAAAACAGTCTTGCAATTATTTTCCTGACATACAAATCTATCACAATTTCTTCTATTGCCTAGAAAACTATTCACATCATTGAGGTCCTTTGGAAAATCTCAGTGCCTGCCTGTATAACTCTTATGCTTTCAAGCATGAAATATGGTGTTCCTCTTATGAATAATAAGCCTCGTTCAATCTGTATCTTACCCCACTTCTTTTCCCCCAATGGAAAAACTGCATACTGCCTTTCTCACTAATACCGAAGAAAATTTGTCACAAAATATACTCTGCCAAATTGAATTGGTGCACTATCATGTTTTTAAACATGTAACATTAGTTTATAAATTTATTTTAATGTTTCATGTTCATGAAACTGCTAAATTATTCATTCTAGGCTTATGCAGTTTTCCCAATGATATGAAATTTTTATCATCAACGTACTTGAAACAGTTACAAGCCTGAAAGAATCTTGAGCATATCCAGATTATAGGCATTAAATACATAAACGCTGCAGAAGATGACTCCTCGGTGATGAAGAGGCATTTTCTATGCTTGATCTACACCAAAATATGAACTCAGTTCAGTAACTCACCTTCGGTCTTATGAATTACCATCATGCTTTTGTATTTTAATCTATGCTGTGTTTCTTCCTTATTGGTCATATATTGAAATGATTTGAGTAAAGACTGGTCATTTGTGATCCATTAATTTACTTGACTCATTTGAAATTAACATTTGACAAATATTGACTGATACAACTTTGTATTATATAAGGTTGAATATAATGCTGATAATGATGCATAAATGGTTGCAGATACCTAGTTACCGATCCCCTAAAGTCAAGTGTTGGCATCATGACCTTTTTTGGATGCTACTAAAGAATTAGTTTCCCTTTTACCACTTATGTTACTCACATTCTTAAAAGTCTTCTCCAACTGAGATACAAAGTTTAAAGTGTAAATCATATTTTCTTTCTATCTTGAAAGATAGACAGTTATATCCTCTCCCTTTTACACAAATAGAAATGGAAAAATGCTGTAGTTCAGTACTCCTAAATAGGAAAAATATATTTACATGTGCACATCATAAACACCTGAAACAATTGCACAAATTACCTGCAGCTATTTGCTGAGAGGATAATTCAGAAATACAAACAAGAATGTGACAAATCCGGGCAGTACTGAGATGTTTTAAGCCAGTATCTTTGCCTACCAAATATAATGCCAAAATTCTGCAGAATAATTGGATTCTGTAAATGACCGACTTAATAATAAATTTCAGAAAATCAGACTTATATCTTTTTGTAACCAGCGGGTGTGAGAGTAAAAAGTACTGCAAGCAATGGAAAGCATAAACTAGTAAGTCCTGGAACAGTTTGTCTCATGTTCTCAGATAAGGTATGGCAATTCAGAGAAGTGTAGTTCAAAGAAAGGCAGGTCATAGCACAGGTAGCTCAGGAAGGCTCACTCGTACCTTATTGATCACTGGGAGTTGAAACAGCACAGTGGTTACTGACTTAAATACTTGAGCTTGACTCTGATGTCTAATTCTGGCCTAGTGACACTAAGAAGGCATTTCAACCTCTCTGCATGGTCTTTGGAAATAATAATGTATAGTCACAGATTTCGTGAAGGGTCAAAAATTGTAAGCTCTTTACCATAATTTGTATGTGAATCGCTACTTTCTTAGGAAATGCTTTCAGTTCAAAGGTGGAGAATTTTGTAAAATTTAATCACATGAAATGGAAAGCTAATCTATTTCAGATATATTCAAAGGCATGCACCTTCATTGCACAAATTGTGTTTCACATCTATGATATTGTTTATGCAGTAGTGCTGCATACACATCTGAAAATGACAAAATGTTCACCCTAAGGAAGCCAAAAAGTATTACTAACTTATATAATATGAATTAATGCTTCACAGATTTTTTCACTAAGCTCAACAAATATGAAATTGAGAATTTTGCACAGTGTTTATAAATCAACATTTATATAGATTAAAATATATCTGGAGACTTGGGGAGTCTTTGGGGGAATCCTTCATAAGATTGTGAAGAAAGCTAGGAAAGAACAAGTGAAAAAACTCCTCTAAGTAGAATAAATCTTCAAGAAATAAGATTACACATAATTGATATTCCCTATTTTGGGGTGTAATTTACCCAAAAAGCAAGGGCTACTTTTTCTCTGAAATATGTGAAGAGACCTGATTATGTTATGGCAGTCTGAAGTCCCCCTGGAAATATACTGCAGTTCTGGTCAGTGATTAGTCACTGCATGTAAAAGGGAACATACAGAGGATGGAATTGCAACAAAGATTTTTGAGGCATAGAATGAAGTTGCCTTTTGCTTATGTCTTGTTTATATCTGTGCAGTCTAATAGGACAGAGCACTCCAGCTTACTAATTCTCATAGATTTACCCTTCAGTTCTTCCAGCTCCTGCAGGGAAAGAAGAAAAGATAAAATCTTCCCCGCCTAGGTCCTCTAACTTGATTTCTTATGTGTTCCTCACAGTCATAGAATTTAAATCATGTTTAGATACACGAGAGAAAAACCTGAAACTCAAATATCTTAACTCATTAATGGTCACAGATAGAAAATACTTTTTACTGATTATTGTTTATCGTTTATTTTTCCTTTTCTCTTGAGAAGGCAAGAATAAATGAAATGTGAGATGAGATTGATAATGTAGGTTCTTAGCTAAATCATGAATCCAAAGTATGTGTTTTTTATTTTAAAAAAATAAAAGTACAAAAACATATTAACAAACAGACACCAATTAGCATAAAAAAATAGTACAATCACAACTAATCTATAGACAAGGTGACATGGTCTCAACAGTGGTTATTGCTTTATCCATTGATATCTTCGAAGTGTAAATATGAACCCATATACAGACATGCAAAATTAGTCAGACAATTAATCCTCTCAACAACAGAAAAAACACAAAAACCAAAAATCCAAAGACAAAAAACAAAACAGGCAAACAACAACAATAACAACAACAACAGCAACAAAAAACCACCAATAGTTGCTGCTTTGCATATTGATATCTTCGAAGTGTGTGTTCAGGATAACACATACAGACATACAAGATTGATCAAATAACCCGTCATCGATTATTCCTTAGCATTAAGTGATATAATAGAATAGTACAACCACGTTAGCCCTCCTGCATATATGTATATTCATATATACATACATACATTTTTGTCTCTTTCTTTTCTCCTTTCCCTCGTCCCATCTGTTCTTTGTTTTAGAACAGACTTCCTTCATGTCTCTTAGTTTATATTCCCACCCTCGGGTTCTTACACCAGTGATACAATACGTTGCCTGCACATGTATCGCTGATTTATTTCACTTATGAGTATGGACTCCAGTTTTGACCACTTGCCTACAAAGTCCCCAAAACTGTCTTTCTTTATAGCTGAATAATATTCCATTATATAAAAATGCCACAATTTTT